>VWPV01008607.1:0-18691 GCA_013389885.1 Geococcyx californianus | reverse complement strand
CCCTCCTTCCTTCCCTTCCTCCTGGCAGTTGTCCCTTTGTCGCTGTGCTTGGCGTGCATAGGGATGGGAGGGTTTCTCTGATAAAGTGCAAGTGCTGTTGGTCCTTATAAATAAGGGAAGATTGTGCATCTACTTTTGTTCCCTGGCTCACCGCCCGTCTCCCGGTGACCAGGACGTGTCCTTCTGCAGATTACGTGGAAAGCTCCTGCAAGTCTTGCTGTCAGAAACCTGCTCCCACCAACCAGGGTCAAAGCTATTTGCCCTCATTCTCTCTCCCTGGCCCCAGACACTCAGGGGATCTCCGGGAGCCGGGTGCCGGGCTTGGGGCAGGGCGCCTCTCCATCACCATCACCGGCACCGGCACCGCCCCACCAGCCCCCAGCTCCCCCGACAATTCCCCTCCAGGCAGCGGGTTCCATACACGCACAAATACAGAACGACGCCTCCAACGCTCGGGAACGAGGGAGCCGAGATATATTTTACGATGTCAAATTGCTATTGAGATTACACCGGAATACCCACAAGAGCTGCTGGGTGCAGCCAGCGCGTACAAATAAATCGGGAGATCAATGGGTGAAGCACAACAGACGCGGCTCCCGAGCTGGCGTGGATGGATGCCAGCAAAGTCAAACAAAGAAGGAGAATTCAAAAACTGTGCCAGCAAGGGTGATTTGCAGGGGCTGCTCCATTTACATCAGTAAAACACAAAAGCTCTGCTATGAGGTGATGGATTGCCTGGTGCAGCTGCTCAGAATCCACGCTCCTTGCATGGGTTTTGGCTGCTCCGGCAGAGCCCAGGGGTGCTGCCCCGTGTGCCCGCTGAGTGGGGCCACTGGTACCCCAGACAAGGTAACACGTTGCACTTCCAACCGCATCCTGCTGCACCCACAGCCCCTCGGTGCCCCCACCGAGGGGGTCCATGTGAGACCACCAGGACCCCATGCACCCCAGCTGTCCCTCCTGTATTGGGAGAATCCCCTGGGACATCCCGAGGGCAAACCCAGGCAAGGCTAAAGCTGCAGGGGGCTGCTCCTCCAGAAAGACACTGTCCCCCGCCG
Organism: Geococcyx californianus; assembly: GCA_013389885.1. Taxonomy (NCBI): domain Eukaryota; kingdom Metazoa; phylum Chordata; class Aves; order Cuculiformes; family Neomorphidae; genus Geococcyx; species Geococcyx californianus. The sequence continues at coordinate 17,633 of VWPV01008607.1, read as the reverse complement.
GAGGCAACCCGGGGAGGCACCTCCTCCCAGCAGCCTGGGCACCCGGACAGGGAGCCACCCAGCAGACACCCTTGTGCCCAGCACCCAGCCCCACTGTGGAGAGGTTTGCTCTTGGGAAACACACAAAAAAAGTAGGTCTTGGCTCTGCTGCAGAAATCCAAGGGGATCCAGCTCTTTACAATACCCTCAACACCAAGCCAGCTCCGGGGATGTGCATCTCTGCTGGCACCTATGCCCACCCAGCTCAGCACCCATGAGAAACCACCTCTTCAGAAGGTACGCGTTTAGACAGGAACTAAAACCTGGCCAGGAGCAACAGGACCCACCTCCCCCTCCTCCCCTCTGGCGGCTGCTTGGCAGCGACCCCGGTGCCAAACGCACCTGAGGTGATGCTTGAGGATCATTGGAGTCACAGGGAACGTTGCTGATGATTTTGGAGATGTTTGGTTCAAGTGTACAGGCAATTGTCAGGTCTGGCAAGGAAGACTTCTTCCCGGGGCAGCTTCCAACAATTTGGGAAAAATAAACTGTGCAATTCCATCAGGAAAGGACAGAAAAGGTACAGGAACAAGAGACTGCACACGTAGCTATGCGCAATACCAGGAGGTTCCACTTTTGCTTTGTTAACTGCACGTTCACTATAATAAAGAAATGGAGGTGAATAATGAGCAGATGAGTAGAAACGCATTTCTGGACAACTCTAAAAAGTCACTAATAGTTATGAAGGGCAGTTTACAAAAAGAACTGGAGGACTTTGGTCTGAACGCTGCTGTCGTTTCCACCCATGCGACACTGAAGCAACCCCAACCGCAACCCACCTCGCTGTGCAGCCTGAAGCAGATCCTCACACAAACCCACCCAGCGCAGCTGCCGGGGAGCCCTCTGCAAGCTTTGCCTTGACACAGTCTACGTGGAAAGCCTGGGCTTGGAAGAGGGCACATGGTAAAGAGAAGATCAAACCATGGGCACCCCAGCCCGCCGTCGCCATCCCCTGCTCCTGCCTGGCTCTCCCAGCCCCACTGGTTTGGAGGGGCACAGCTTGGCACAGACTGCCACACCTATGGCAGCACCCGACTCCATGGAAAGACTTGGACTGGGGGGCTTGCGAGTCCGCGATCGTCCTTGTCAGCCCCCCCCCAAAACCACCCACCAGCGATGGGACGTCTCTCCAGAGCAACGCACCAAGCCAGAGCCAGTGGATACCTACTTTCCTGGCAATTCATTAGGCAAAATTCCCTTTTTAGACTTAATAAATAATCCCCATCACTGTGGACAGAGGGCTGCATCCGCTCCCGCCACGGCAGACCCAGCCAAGACCACGAGAGCACAGAGGCCCCTGGGGCTCGCTGCCCTTGGGCTGCGCCAGGAAGCAAGGGGCTTGTTCCCCTCCTGTTTCTCACAAAGGGCTGAGAAAGCTTTGGTGTGGTGGCAAATTTAGAAGCTGTTTTCCAAAAAAACTCCCACATTTCACTCCTGGAATCTGTCTTGTGCCAAGAAGCCCATCCTTTGAAGGTCCATGCCTCGAAGCCATCCCTGGCCAGCCCTGAGGCATCACTCCTAACACAGCAGGGTCTGCGGAACAGCGGGTGGACACGAGCGTTCAGGCTCCTTCCCATCTACTTCGACGATGCGCTGGGCTGCAAGAGCCTGGAAATGCCCTTCACCGCTGCCTTGAGCTGCCAGGAACCGGGGGGACCCACCTGCCGTGAGCTCCGTGCTTGCTTCCCACTCGCCCTACCCCACACCGTGACCCACTGCCGCACTCCTGTGGACGCGATGGTGCGCAAACACCATCTCAGACGGCATCCATGGGGAGCAGGAGCAGGATCCCACATCGGGGCAAAGGGGCTTGCAATGAGCTCCCACAGCAGGAATGCACTTTGTGAATTTGGCCCAGAAGCCTTCGAGTTACAACCCGTTCCATCCTCCTTTTGTTCCAGACCAGCCTCCCGAGCTCTTCACCATCCGTCCGAGTGCTCCGGCTGGATTTCGGGAAGCCTCTCCCCCTCTCCCCACCAGCAGCACCCCAGCCGCCCCCACTGCTGCAGTCACATCGCCACCACTGGAAAAGCATTTCCAAAGAACCAAAACTATATATATATATGTATACATACATATATATGTTTATACATACACACACACACGTATATATATGTATATATGTCTACCTATATATACACATATAGGTTGGAAAGGCAAGCTGCCAAAGTAGAAAACATCGGTTCACCTAGTTCACCTTATGCATGTTAAAGAAATTAGACTTTTAGGCCATGACATCTTCTTTAAAAATGAGTATTTAAGATCTTCAAAAATTGCTACAGTACAAAAAGTGTTTGTGTGTGTATATATATATATATATATTTCCTCTCTACATATATTGTATGTATGGATGCGTATGGACCGGAATGAATGACCCCACCAGAAGAGACGCCCCCACTCGTCCTCCACAGCGGTTCCAGGCGTTCGCGACTCAGCTTCGGCCTCTTGTGAAGTCTTTGCATCGGTACATGGCACATAATGGTATTATTGGCACAGGTTCAGAGTCACAGTCCCCATCCAGGCGCTCGGTCCCTCCCTCGCAGTCCCTTGCCGGTTCCTCTTCCTCCACAGGATTCTTCACTCGCACGTTCGTCTTTCTCTTCTCCAAAAAACGCGCTCTTTGTAAAACGCAGTTCCCTATAGGCGTGTTCATTTATATAAAAATATATTTGGCCCATAGAACGCTGCTCTGAGTCTCCTACTGGTAAACAGAAATGGTAGGTACAGGTAACCCATTATTTTTTATATTTTTTACAGGTTCACCAATGGAATCCTGTCGAGGACGAGAAGAAAAACAAAGATTAAATCACAACAGGGAAACTCATCCCGACTCGCATCGCTTCTTTGATGCCACCCAGGAGCCCCGAGGGTTCCCCCTCCTCCCAGCAACGCACAGCGAGGCAAAAAGCCGATGGCAACGAGCAGCATCCCAGGGAGCGGGGTCTGGAGGAAGCGGGGTATCGGTGACCTCCCTCCTCCCTGCATTTGGGACTGGGATTACAATTCCTGCCTTCCTGGGGAGCCCCAGCCTTGCCCAGCTCCTTTCCGGCTGTTTCACGGGGAGCCTTCTGAACAGGGATGGAGGCGTTGGGATGAGGCTGCAGTGGGAGCGACTCGGAGGCTTTGGTGAGCCTCACTGCACGCTTTTATCTTCCCAGGGCGTTCTGGAAGGCGTGATTTATTTCTGAGCATCCTCACATTCTGGAGCTTTTCCTACTTGGGCTCAGAGCAGCGAGTGCTCTGGCAGATGAGAAGATGATGATGAGTACTAACAAGATTTTCTAAAGTTAAACGCCCTAAAGAAATCAATGGAGAATTGGTTAAGCATCAAAACCGAGGATGCTATTGAAGTTCTTCTTAAGCTATTTATTTGCCGTCTTCTGAAACGTTTCTCCCTACGCAATCTTTAAACCGTTATACAAAGACAATTACTGCCCATCATTAGTGTGTGGCCACTCACTGTACGTGCGTGTGACTTCACGTTCAGCCACGCACACTCTAATACTGCTAAACCTGCCCGAGAGCTTTCTATCCCGCCGATCCACGCACAGCACATGCAGAAGTGCTGCCAATAGCTCACTGCACCTACGCCCCCCTGCACGCTGTGACCTGCGGCGAGCTGGCCGTTTGCATCTAGAAATGCAACGCATTTTACGCTCAAGGGTTCTTTTTTAACACTGTTTTTAAGCAAGATGCTCAACATCCACCATCTCCGAGACCAACGCTGAAGCCTTAATTAGCGAGACAGATTTTAGAGAGTCCCTAATCTCCTGCACGGGGGCTGTGTTGGGACTGCTGTTATTCCTCTGAAGACAAGCCTGGGTGTTTTATGATGACTCATTATCTGTTAATGTTAATACAACCCATTTGCTGTTGTTAGGCAGAATGGGGCCATCACAGCAGCTGCTCGCCGTGTTCGCAGCACGGCATTACCATACAATGCTTTAAAATTTAACTGCCTTGTGCAAAAGCGAGGGTCAGCTCAATGTTGCCATACCAGCACGATTTCCAGGTCTCAAATCGCCACTTCTCGAACAGCGATGCTGAACATTTACATAGTTCTGGATGAATACTGTTTAATGCACGCATTGCAGGATGTAACATTTATATTGTATTCCAAATAGACTCTTTGTGCAAAGTAGGTCAGCGCTCGATCAACCTCACAGATTTTTGTATAATCCCATTCCATGGGGTTTTTCAGTCAAAGAGAGCAGGATTAAGGAAAAGAATAATGCGAAATCTCAAACTTCATTGCAGAAAGCCCTGGAGCTGGTATGAAATCCCACCAAACCAGCCACAGTTTGCTGTGGGGCACAAAGACTCTGCTCTTCAGCAAATCTCACCTTCGCGTTTGCAAACTCGCGGCCGTTCCAGCGGCCTTGGCGCTGCATCTCCTCTGTCATGGATGGAGGCACAGAGAGTTTTGCATCCCAAAACCCGTGCAGGTGCTCTCTGGCACCAGCGCTTCACTCTTCACCTACACCTGCCCTGGGCTGCGCTGCTGCTGTGGCACCGCGCGCTGGCTGCCCAGGCGGCCCAAACCCTGGGTCTGCAGGGAGAGCCAGCGGGCTGCCTGCTGCCTGGGTGTGACTCCCATCTGCAGGGCAGCGTTCCTGTGGGATCTGGCCACCGGAGGAGCAGAAGCTGCAGGAAAGCTCCAACAGCTGCTCACTACACGCGCCTTTGCAGGCCAGCGCCCTGGCACAGAAACCGTGCCCATCCCTCCTCTTGGCAGAGGATGAGTCTGACCCCAGGAAACAACCCGAACATCTGCTTGCCGTGTAACTGCGTGAGCTGCACCAGGTCTCCTGACACAACCTCAGCGCTGCCTCCAGCTCTCCAGGCTGGAGACCCTTCTGCGGCGTCAGCCCTCGCATCTGCTCCCTGCAACCGCTCAGCCCAGCCTTGCGGCGCCCGCAGCATCATCAAATGCCAGGCTGCCATTTGGGCAGCACAGTGTTCCGTACGCACGGAGCACCGAGGGACTGCGACACGTGAAGCCCACATCAAGCTCCAACCAGCCTCCTGGTGCTCATCCAGTTGAAATGTCCACACTCCCTCTCTGCGCTGCCATCCCTGTCCCTGGCCACAGCGTCCGTCCTGTGCCTCCAGCTCCACACATCCATTCATGCTGATTTCCTTATTAGACAGCTAAGAGCCGCGAGGTGCCACCAATTCAAACTTGTACAGCGCTTTGAGCCTTCCCAAGGAGAGATGTTTCTGGCACAGAGACTGGTGAAGCACCTGACCCCCCTGCTGCGTGGCTGGGTGCCTGCAGAGCGGGGAGAGCCCTCATACCCTGGCTCACCCTGGCTGTGGAGTTGTCCCCCTTGTGTCACCCACTGTCCTCTGCGCTTGCCAAGAGAAAGGGGCTGGGAGGAGAAAGCTGCTCTCAGCCAGGACACTCCACGTGCTCTAGAGCATCCTTCCACCTCTGCCAAGACACAGTGGGTCAACATCAGCCGTCACCTCCAGGCTACGTTGCTGCTGCTGTAAAAGCCAGTCAGGAAAACAGCCGTCCTCCCAAAAGGTGCTCAGCCTGAAGCAGCTGCAGCTCCTTCTCCCCCAGCCTCTCCTCTAGAAATGAGAGCTGGAAAGGCATCCTCAGTCCCTCTGCCCTCCCTGCACTCAGCAGCATCTGCCCGGCATCTGCACGGCAACGACAACGACAGGGGACAATCTACCAGGGAGCTCTCTCGGTCCCACCGGCCACGCCATCTGCTCTCCGAAGGCTTTCATGCAGTGACACAGGAAACCTGAACTGTTCATTTTGCCGGTGGGATGTCCCAGCTGGCACATACACACGCAGACAGAACACCGTTTGCGTGGGGTTGCAACGCATCTTTCGCCCTGGCAGGCCACGGCCCCACAGAAGATGTAGGCAAATGTGCACAGGAAATATAGTACGGCGTGGAAAAATAGTAAGTGACCTTTTCTGAGCTTCCAAAGGATTTGAGTTGACCCCATTTTGGGATGAGGACAGTTTCTCCTGTTACCTGTTCTACAGTGACATTCCCTCGGGGTCTGTAAGAGTCACCTGGTCGTTACTATGATGTACCATGTGTGTTCCAGAAATACCCCGGGGAAAATGCACACGTGCACATGTACGCACGCAGAGCTGGTTTTCGGATTGATCTCATTTTGTTAACATTAATGAAACCAAACACCAGCTTCCAGAAATGTATAAATAATTGAAACGCTATTACGGAGCTAATGCTCCAGGTACGACTTGGATAGATTTTTCCCAAGCGCATCAATATGTGTTTTATGGATTCCAGGAAAATGGGTCAATGAGAATTTCAAGGATTTAATAAGGCATAATGGACCGGCTTTGGACCATTTAAAGAAATCTGTGGAGATGACAATGACAGTCTTTGGCCTGGAGTTTTACAGAAGCCAGGGCAGAGCTGGGGGAATTTCCCAGGCTTCCCACAGTGGGCAACAGCTCAGAGCTGCTTCTTCTCCTTCCCTCTACTTCAAGCACCAGAGCTGCTGGCGGCATCCGAGCATGACCACCTTGGGTTTGGCATTGGTTTGTTTCTAAAAAGTCATCTTAAGCCAATGGAGAGACATCACAACCGACAAAGCTCGGGGTGGAAAGGCAGGGTGGGTTGTTGCTGTTTGCGCTCTGAAGCCGGTGTCTGCACAGGTTGCGGAGGAAGACCCTGCACAACCTCTCTGGTTGTTCCCCAGCTGTCCTTGCTCACTCACACCAGCTCTCTGGCCAGGTCCCTTTGTGCCCCCAAGACAGAGGCCATAACAAAACATGAATTTAATACAAGAACCTAACACAAAGGGACTGAGAGCCTTTTCAATGTAACAGCAAAGCCCCTCCAGCCAGGAGAGCCTCTCAGGCGACAGAGCTGCCCGGCTGAACCGCGGGGCCGGGCCAGCAGGACCTGGCAGGTAAAGACACTGCTGGGCAGACGGCTGAACTGTTGCTTGCTGCGTTCCGCGCTCCATGCGCAGGCGCACGCCTCACCCGGCCTGCCCAGACACAGCCAGCCCCGAACACAGCCGAGACCATTAACTTTTTATTCCCTTCCATTCTAATCTAATTATATTTCTGTGTTCACTTGCTGAGCACAATGTTAAACAGGCTATTCCGAGTAAGCAGCAGTCAGGGAAGGCTGGAAATTTCATTTACACTGAATATATGATTCATTACAGCAGGGACTTGGGACAGAACAATTAATTCACCTGAGCGCACGGCTCAAGCGGGCACAGCTGCCCCATGGTGAGCTGGCACGCAGTGAACCCTAATTGCTTTGTCTGCCACCACTCCTGGCTGTGCCACCTTCAGGAACAACACAAGGAGGTGAAAACAGCTCAAGTCAACTCAAAAAAAAAGAGAAAAACATCCCTCAGAAATGTCCTGTTAAAACCAGGATGTCGCGGCCCGGCTCTGGGGACTGCGCACATGGGCTTGCGGGCTCGGCTTCCCCAGAGGCAAGGGAGCAGCAGGAGGAGGAGGAGGAGGAGGAGGACCCCGACATCCTCGCAGCGGGAGCATGGAAGGGTTTGTGACAGCAAACATCACCAAATGAGCTTTCAGGTAGCGACGGAGCGTGCATGTCGCGTGCGTGACTCCTGAACAAGGCAGGCTCTCCTTCATGCAGCAAGAGGTCAATTACAGAGCAGGCCAGTTCCACACGGAAATCACTGTCGCCTGTCGGGGCTTTAGAGGGGGGCTGGAACCACATGACCAGGCTGAAGTTCAAGGCTGCCCCAGGAACCCCTTGGCTCTCCAGACCACATCCATCCCAGTCCCCGCCTTTTAGCTCAGGCCTGTCTGTAATTCACCTCCATGGAAAAGCCACTGTGGTACCCAGCGCCCCATTCCTGGCACGAGATGTGTCCGGACATCCCAGCTGGGAGAGCAGCCCTGCTGGGGTCCAGCATCCCAAAAGCGCAAGCGGAAGGATGGCACCAGGCAGGGCAGAGCGCGGCTGCTGGTGGGCAGGGGGCGATGGGCACATGGTGGGCACAGGGTGGACGCGGAGGAGCGCAGTTACGTACCAGGAAACAGCCCGACGGCGTCTGCCCTGCCCCCAGAAGTCAAACAGGCTTCGGCCAGTCAGCAGGAGATTTCAAACCATTTCTCAGACACAAAGGCCACGGGAATAAGATGCCGGTCAGAAGAAGAGGGTCTGCAGCGAGCAGAAAAAGGAGTTGCGTGTGCTGGGATGTAACATGCGAGCAGCAAGCCCGGGCGGCCTGCCGCACGAATCAGCTTAGTTAGAGATAAAAAATTATCTGTATCTCTGAATTAATGCTGTGAACGGGCTCACTGGCCGTGGGAACCAGTGGGGTGCAAAGCAGAAAGGGAAAAAATGGACTGCAGTACCAAACGTTCTTAGCCCAAGCACGAGCACCTTTTAACGCAGACTCTTGCTCTGGGGACACCTCACCCCAAACGGCAGCAGGGCATCTCCCCTCTGCCGCACCCCCGTCTCTCTGTCCCCCCCACCCCTGAAAAGCAGTGCTGCCCCACACTGCGGGGTGTGCAGTGCCCGCTGCCTCTCCAGGGTCTGCTTGGATGGGCACCGAAGCCAGCAGCGTCCCAGAAAACATCACCTGGCAGCAGAAAAGCAGCGACCCCCCTGCACCGCTCGGCTGGGGTTCACATCAAAACCAACACACGCAGACGTTGAATGAAACGGTTTGAGAATCCCTGCCAGTTCTCTGCCTTCCAAGATTGAGGAAACCCCCCAGAAACGTGGGCAGGCAAAAGCCCATGTGCACACAGAAGATGATGCTTAAAATATGTCTAAAAGCTGCTGGCTTCCAGGCTCCTGTCCTTCATGCAGGTGGGCATCAGCTGCAGGTGGCACGAACGCCAGGCTGCACATCCACGGCTCCAGTTGCTCATTTCCTCTCTCCAAATGCTCCTCCTGCTCGTCCCTCCAGCCTCGACGGGGGACGTGCACTTATGGTGGTGAAACTGCCCCAGCGCCCGGCAAAAGGCTCTGGGAGCCAACCCAGGGCGTGGGGAGAGGTCACCCCTGACCACCCCCTCCCCACACAGGCGAGGGGCGCGCAGAGCGAGGGCTCGCAGCCTTTACGCCGCGCTGCCAGCCACTATTAAGCCCCCTTGTTAATGCATCATTATTTCACGCCAGACAAACGGTTCATTTGGCTCTCGCCGCCTGCTCCTCCATTAATCACCCGCTCATTCGCAACCCAGCAGCTCTTTCGATGCCGCTTAGGAGACAGCACGAACGCTGGAAGATGGATCCAGCAGCATTTACGTGCTGGCGGCAGCAGCCGGGAACCGAAACACGTGCGGTGCCCAACGCTGCCAAGGCGTGCCGAGCCGCCTGCCCATCCTCAGCAGCGGGATGGGAGGACGCCGAGCTGTGGGGCGCGCGAGCATCATGGTGGCTTGGAGAGCCGGAGGAAGACAGCTCCGCGACGCTCTCCCTGGGCATCTCCCCAGGGAAGAGGGGGGACAGTGGACCTTTGGAACGGGACGGCGCTCCCCAACCCGCAGGGCAACTGTGCCGCCAGCCTCACCTGTTTCCATTGAAGGTGGTTTTATAATCCCCGGGCGAGTGCAACGCCTCCTCTGCGTAGACGGGCACGGGGGTCCGGACGCACTCGTGGGAGCACGGCAGCGTCTCATTGTAGGCGGTGAAGATGTCGAGGGCACTGGGCACGCGGGCGGGGGCGAAGTCAGTCAGGTTCTGGCAGCTCTCCTCCTGCTGGTCCAGCTTGCGCTGGTGGCTGTTGCGGCGCGGGCGCCCGCTCTGCGCACAGCTGGGGTGGTGGGGGAGACAAGAAGGGACACGATGCACCGCGCGTCGCTGACGCTCGGCGGGGGAACTTGCATTATTGGCCGTTAATTATACATCGCTCAACATCAGATTAGAATTCAGGCACTCTGGAAACACCAGCCACAATCAAGCCGTCATTTTCCTTGCCTTTTTTTTTTTAAGGATCAAATTTAAATGTTAGATACAAGCTTTTTACTACCAGAATTACTTAGCAAGCCCTACATTTATACCTGCAGGAAACGAAAGCCTATTTTCAAGTGCAAAGATGTAGGTGAGAACAATGAAGTTAAACCCTTCCTATTTGTGAGGCACCGGAAGGTTCTGCCTGCTCGGGGTAGATAAGCTCAGGAACTGGTGTGACAGGGCAGGTGCTCCCGCCTGCCTGAGGGACGGCTGGCAGGGTAGCCCAGCTCCCGGGCACTCCACCAGTTCCGGAGGCTCCAATGCGACCTCATGGCTGTGCAACGCTTCTGGTTCGGGATGTGCAAAACCAGGAACCTGCGCGGCTCACGCTGGTCCTGGGCGCTGATTTAATGAAGATGTCACTTTTCCCCAGCCAGGACTGACAAAGCCTGTCCCAACGCTGGCGTTTCGGAAGATCGCGACTCCGAGGGCAGAGAGAGATGCTGGCAGGAGGGGGACCTGCAGGGCCACAAGCTCCTCGGGAGCGGCTCTGGCCGGGGCGGCAGCATCTGCCAGCACTGCTGACATGACCGAAAGGGACAGCCACCAACACAACCGTGGGCTGCAGCGCGGCGCGCCTGCCGACACAGTGAGGACAAGAAGGACATTTCCATGGCGCGCAGCCATCGCTCACCCGTCTTGCCCGAGGGGGACAAGCGAAAGGACAGGGGTAGAGACTGCGTCTGGGGCCGGGGACTGAGGGTGACCTGGGTCAGCTCCGCCACGCAGCCCGCGGCCCGTCCTCGCCTGCACCAGCGGCGCCCGAGGCAGCCAAAGAACTGCATGAAAAAACAAATCAGAGTCGGGCAAACACAAGAGCTGAGCAAACTCCTCAGGGTGCCGCTTCCCGGCTTGTGACGCCGCTGAGTGCCGGCTGAGCCTGCAGGGATCCCCCAGGGATTTCCCGATTTCTATTACTGTAAACAACTTCTAGTCTACACTAATCACTGTATTTCCCCCCCTTTTTGGCTCCAGCCTCAGGTTACCCGAGCTGTTCCACCGGCCGTGTCGGCTGCATCAACAACACGTCCTGCTTCCAACCGCTGAGAGAAACCTCCCACAAGTGTTCTATACGGTGTTTTCCACTCTTGCACGGGAACACTGCTTCAACTGGGGAAGCTCAGTGAAGTAAATCCTGTCTGAGGTACAAACCCAGCATCCCCAGCTGCACTCCCTGGGGCTGCTGCTCCCAGCAAAGCCAACGCGTCTGCGGGGCGATTAACTGCGCTTTCGGCCAGCTGCAACGCTTCGTTACAACTCTGCCGAGATTAAGATGCCTCTGTAGCTCTGCAAATAGGTTTTCCTCTAATCCCATGGAGCGAGCAGGCTTCTTCATCAACCCAGTTTTCTAATTTCCTCCTGGGTGCCGGAATCGATTTGCTGCAGCAGCTGGGGAGAGCTCGGGCGGGCAGGAGGTGGCCGCACCGCAGGAGGTGGCCGGAGGGGAGGACCATGGCAGCTCTCCTGCCGGCCCGGAGCTGCACCCCATGGCTCCACCAGCAACGCTGACCTCAAAGTAGGGCAGTTTCCCTGGGAAAATAGGTGAAGTCACAAGCGCCTGAAGCGAAAAGCTAACCTATTTTGCCATACGCCCAGCCACGCCGAGAGAATAAACGGGAGCAAATTAAGCTGGAGGAGCACATGGATGAACCAAGGGATGGAATATGCTTCAAACTGGTGGCACCCGAGGGGCTCAGGAGGTGCCCTTCAGTCCCTAGAGGTGCGGGGAAGGGCAGAAAACGCAATCCTTGCTTGTCTGGCCAGGTCGATCCAAGGAGCCCCACAAAGCTGCTTAAGGCAGGGGCAGAGGAGACGGCACGCAGCGCAGGGCACGTCCTGGCACCTTGTGGGGACGCCCGCTGCGGCCGAATGCTCGGCTTTGCCCTCACGTTGCAGCAAGACAATCCTGGAGCAGTGATGTCCACGTGCCCCATGTGGGACTTGGCCACGTGCTGGTCCCCAAAGCCACCCACTCCGCGGTGAGAGACAGGAGAGCCACAGGGGCACAGATGAACCCAGGTGCTGCAGCCTCCTCCAGAGGCTTCGTCATAAAAAAACCCACTTTCTCCTCCGTTGCCTTTCTGATGCCATCCCGGTGGATGCCACAGGCTCTGGAGCTCACAGCTGGAAAAGCCAGCCCCATCCCTGTGCCACCCCTCCCCATGCCAAGCAGACCCAGGAGGGACCTTACCAATTTTTTAAGACAAGAGTTGTTATCAGAGCAGCTATGACCATGATGAGGGACACGGTGATGGTGATTATCTGATGAACCGCCAGACCTGCGGAGAGAAGAAATGAGAGAGGTGACGGGTGGCGACGGGCACCCCGGCAGCAGCGAGCAAAGCCCCTGCTGTGCACAGACCCCTCTCCCCCCAAGGTTTTCCTGGCGCGGGGCCGTACGCAGCCCCCGGTAGCGGCGACGCAATCCTCTCTCCTGCCTAACATCAAATAATCTGTAAGCCAGGCTTCTCATTTCCTATCCTCTCAAGTATGTTCCTTGTCAGCCCGAATTAGGCACGAAGGACGGAAGAGACGTTAAGACGTATCCCCTCCGGGACGGAAAGGGAAACTTGAGCGCAGCCTTGCAGTGGGTGCGGGATTAACCAGTGATAATAATTACAGCACCAACCGCCGCTCGCTTAGGAGGTCGGGTGGGCTCATTTTCTCCCAATTCACCTTACACAGGGTATAATTTTGGCTGGTGTATCATTCCTAATGAGCAGTTTGGAAACAAAAGCATCTCCATGTACAGTATGTTTGCGATTCTGTGCTGCTTTACAGTTGCAATTCCATAACGAAATTATTTTCCTGGCTGCAGCCCAAGGATGTGCTATTTTCACAAACAGATGTTGCAGCTCCTGATGGATGGATGGGAGTTTTAATAAATAAATGTGAGCATGACAGGAGTTCAAGCGGTTTTATGTATACAAATACATATAGACACACTTATATATGTGTGTGTGTGGCTGTGCAGTTCAGGCAGCTCGTGCGGGTGTGCAGGGCAAGGAAATTGAGGCTTCTTCCCCTACAAGAGTGCAGGGGCTTCTGGGGGGCTGTGGTGGCTCAGCCGGAGCCCGGGATGCTGAGGCTCAGCCGGAGCTCGGGATGCTGAGGCTCAGCCGGAGCTCGGGATGCTGAGGCTCAGCCGGAGCTCGGGATGCTGAGGCTCAGCCGGAGCTCGGGATGCTGAGGCTCAGCCGGAGCTCGGGATGCTGAGGCTCAGCCGGAGCTCGGGATGCTGAGGCTCAGCCGGAGCTCGGGATGCTGAGGCTCAGCCGGAGCTCGGGATGCTGAGGCTCAGCCGGAGCTCGGGATGCTGAGGCTCAGCCGGAGCTCGGGATGCTGAGGCTCAGCCGGAGCTCGGGATGCCGAGGCTCGGCTGGAGCTGGGGCTGCTGAGCCTCGGCCGGAGCTGGGGATGCTGCAGCTCAGCTGGAGCCAGAGATGCCCGTGGGGACGCGCTGTCTGCAGGTGCAGGATGGCGGTGGGCACCGCTGGCCACGGCAGACCCTGTGAAGCGGCCGCAGCTCTTCCAGCCCCAGCAGCCGTACACACGCACACCCCTTCCCCAGCAAAAGCAAAGTGCACTAAGCATGCCCTCTCCTCAGAGAGTGGAAAAACTGCTCAGGAGAGACACGTTGGAGGTGGGTGCTCCCGCTGCAGCTCTGAGTGCTGCTCTCCACAGAGTGGAGCATCCCCACGCTCCCACGAGAATGCTACCCAACCCCTCCCACACTCCCGAGCAGCGGATCCGGGGCCACGCCGTGGCTTCCCCTGCTTTCCGCACAGAGGACCCGCTCTCTCGGCAGGCTGGTGCAAGACTCCGAGCAGCAGCCTGAGCACCAGGCTGGATAATTAGGCCAGACAAGATTTATCAGTGCTGTTCTAAACCACAATTGCTGCTCTGCTGCTCTTCTCTCAAAGGACAAAAGTTTTAACTCCCTTGAAATTCGTTATCTCGTCTCCCCCTGCTCATCCCTGTGCCCCGGGGGTTTTAGGTCTCTGCCCACGCTGCGGACAAATCTCATCAAGGGAGAAGAGCTCCTCAAGCCCAGCCTGGATCCCAGGGCAGAGCTGCCACCTCCCAGGGCACGCAGCGTTTGATGCCTCCCCAGCCCACACATCTCCGAAGAACCGCTAATCCCTCAGAATCATGATGGAAAAAGCTTCCAGCCTGGGGACGAGTGGGAGAAAAGCTGTGCAAAGCTGCTGTGACCCACGGCAACACCTGAGAGGAGACGGAAACCGCTTGGCATGGGCACACCAAGGAACCCATGTCACCCTTTGAAGGCCACACCCAGCACACAGTGCAGCAGCTTCCCAGCCTTTGGGAGCACAACATGCATCACCCCACAGCTCGAGGGGCTACCCTGGCTTTCCCTAGCCCAGCCCACGGGCACGTGTGCCTCAGCACCACACCTCACCACCTGAGCATCAACATCCATCATGAATTCATCCTTGTTGGCGCTACCGACGCGCCCAGGCTGCAGGACCAAGGCTTTGCCGCTGGCCACCGCAGAAAGGAGGCAGAGTCCCTGCTCGAGATGCAGAGACCCATAAAATCCCAGATTTTGAGCAATGAGGCCAGCCAGCAGGGACATCTTTTCAGAGAGCGCTGCGGACTTGGCTGCCGGGATGCATCCCAGGCGTAAATCAGATGCTCAGAAATGCGAGTCTTGACAGTTTAATATAATAAAACCAAGGTGACCTTTGGTGAGTCTGATTCACCAAAACACACCCAGTGCCAAGCGCCGGGGCAGCGATCGCTCACAGGGAAGGCTGCGCTGCTCGCCCCCACGCTGGTGAGACGGCAGGGTGGGCAGCAGCCAGCGACCGACACAAACACAGGTGTGAAGGGGAGGGGAGCGATGGCCTCACATCCAACGGTGCAAACGCAATGACCTCCAAAGGAAAGGCAGAAGGTTTTCTGGAAGGAAGCACACACCCAGCACCTTCCAGCACTTACTCCACTTTGCCAGTGGATACACAACGGAGAGGATCCAGGAGAGCTGGAGAAAAGAGCAGGGATCCGAACTGATTTTAAGGACAGGACATATTCTGGATAGGGAGGTGGTGGCAGAAGTCCATGCATGGACATCACCAGCAAACGGGTTTTTAGAGGCAAGACTGAAGAGAAATGACTTTCCAAGGGCCAACGCTTCCAAAATGCCAACCCTTTTGATCCTGGCACGGTCCCAGCGCCACGCCAGAAGGCAAGGGCCCAGCACAACACAGGGAGGTGCAGAATGCCACAAACCCCACATATCTGGAGGTCCTTCCTCTGCTCCCCAGGGCTGTGATTCATGTGCTCCCTCCCTAGGGGGCCACTGGACAAACAGATGGGACGGTTGCTCGCCAACCCTGCGCCTTGGCAGGCGCAAACCCCTGTGTCAGGGCTATTTTTCTCCCTTGACTCAGGCTCCTATTTTGCAAACGACCCATTTCCTCCGTTTACTCCCAATTACCCTTCAATTGGCTCAAACAGGGTGACAAGGCTGTGACAAGGCTCTTCCAGAGAATGGAGCAGCTGCCAGCACGAAGAGTGGGACAGGGGAAGCAAAGGAAGGCTGGGGACATCGGTGGCAGAGGACAGGGAGGACCCAGCACCCACCTCCTCCTCCACATGAGCTCCAGCCCCAGGGGGTCCCACGCCACGGAGCAGCCCTTTGTGCCCTTGAGGATGGGACCCCTCACAGAGCCTGTTGTAGCTCCAAACCAAGAGCCAGCACCCACTGGGACACCCAGGGTGGGCAGGATCGCTCTGGATCCACCAAGCCTGGAGACGCCCGGGCTGCTGGAGTCACCCTCCCCACAGCCGGGGAGATCGGCCACCTCCCACAAGCAACTCAGCAGCCAGAGCCAAATTATTTCCTCCTTGCCTGCTCTGCCTCCAGATTTTGTTTCCCCAGGGAATTCACAGGGAAAACGCGTCAGGGCTTCCCACCTCCTGCCAGCACCCCACCCGCTGAAGGCGAGGCGCGGAGAAAGACTTCTGGCCCCACGCTTTGGGTCCCCGGAGGATGGTCCAGATGGGAGCTGCGTCCCAGCGAAGCCGAGGAGCGCAGGCAGCAGCTCCCTGCTCCCAGTTTGCACCCACCCTGCTGCTCTGGTGCTCCCGCGTGTGCCGAGGTCAGGAGCGACACCCACCCCGGCAGAAGCGCGGTGCCGCCAGCCCGGCCACAGCCTTGGCGTCAATCTTGGAGCAGCTCCCAGTGGGGCACTGCTGGAAAAGAGAGAAGGAAAGACTCTAAAAATAAAATAAAACCAGCCCAGCACCCGATGCCTTTGAAAACAGAAACGACGTCGGAAACGAGACCTTCCGCAAAGATGGGAGCCAAGGCAGAGGCAGCAGGGAGAGGGCAGAACCTAACGATGCAATTAATCCTTGCACTTACATAATGGGAAAGGCACAGGCAGAACAGATTGCAGGTGGCTGAGCACTGGGAAGGATGGCAGCTCCGCAGAGCAGGACACATGGATTTTGAGAAGGGCTGGATAATTTTAGACTCCATCACATACATAAGTTGCCATATGTACCGGCACAGAAGAAAGTTCCCTGGCATCGCATATTAATCCTGCACCAGAGCCCGGGGGGGACTGCAAGGGGATGGGAAATGCTTTTCCCAACACTGGTAACCACGGTTAACGATGGAAAGAGGCGAAGGGACCTGATGGGGAACTGGGAGGACTCGCTGGGAAGCCCTAAAGCAATGCCCGCTGCAAGGAACACTAATGGATCTTTATTCTTACTTTACAAATATATCAGCTCCTTTCCTCTAGGCCTCCAAAGAAACAGCAAAATCGAACAGAAATATCCAGTCTGCAAGGAAGGCGTTAATGGATGGAGCATCCTGAGAGAGGGGAACATCCCATAACAGCCACCACCCAGGGGGCCAGGCGAGATGAAAGAGAGATGGCTGCGAAGAGCAAAGCATTATATTAAACGCAGCCCTAGGAGCCCAAGCTGTCTGGAGGAAAGGGACCTGGAGGATAAAAATCAATAGCTCATAAAGCAAAATTACCCTCCTCCTCCGGTGCAGGAAGCCTTCCAGCGCACGCGTAACTCACAGCGAGAGCCTGCGCCCCCAAAACGCGGGAAACAACCTGGAAGCAGGAATTACGGTGGCTCGGTTGTGTTTGCTCATCTCCCTGGCAAACATTTCAAATGGCAAAGCCCCGATCCCGGCGAGTTACAGAACCCAGCAGTCAATTAATTACACGTTAATAACCGGCAAAGAAAGAAGCTGCGGGAAGGGCAGAGGCTGGCGTGCGGGAGCGGGGAGGGATGCCCGGCGAGATGTCGCCCCAGCCGGCCCCGGCATCTGGAAATGCCTCATCCCTGCGAGGGCACCGCGAGCAGCTCCCTCTTACAAGGCTTTTACAAGGCAATTTGACGCAGTGACCATTTAACTGGAGGGTAATTACAGGAGAAGTATTTAATGGAATTGAAAGTGTGTCCAAACCCCTGCGCTTCTGCTAGTGCAGCAGAATTTAATGTGTTGCCTGCCAGGAGGGAAAGCTCTTCAAAGGCGCTCTTTGAACCTGGAGATGCTAAAATAGTGCTGGGTTTTTCCACTCCCGCACTGTCTGACCGCACACCGCTCTGGCTGGGACTTCTGGGAGGGTGGGGAGGCCC
>VWPV01008606.1:0-25337 GCA_013389885.1 Geococcyx californianus | reverse complement strand
AATAAAAAAAAAATATAAGACTGGCTGAATAGGCAAACATAAATTATACACGCTAAATTGCCAATTCAAAATTTATTTAATTAAAATGTGTTATGTGGCAACAGAAGAATCAAAATATATTCAAAATTTCCTTTGGGATGAGAATTTTAAGTTGAAGAAAACATAGCAAAAGGGCTATTTCAAACACACTTTTTGGCTGACTGATAAGGAACTGTAGGTTGTTAGTTAAATGTACATTGGGGAACACAAAGAAAAAGTCAGTGACCTTCCATTTTTATCTCCTAAGTACATTAGGCGAATTCATATAATGCATTATGCTGCACATAATTTTTTCATGTAAAGTATAACTGTGACCGGCCAGCTAAGCGTTCATGCACAATCTTCACCAAGACTGAATCAATAAGGCACAGTAGGAGAATCCCTTTCAAGTCCCCATACTCCCAAGGAACCAGACCTTGTTCGGAATATGGTTGCACTCCCCTGTGAACTGGTCTTAATAGTCCTTCCAGTGTTTGGGGGGAAAGTGTGCATGCAGAGAAAGCAAGACGAGTGAGTGAGAGCCGCCCAGTCCTGCTGAAGCTGAGGTCCTGTCCCGTGCTCGCCCTGCAGCACCAAGGACAGCGCCTTCACCACGGTCATCACCAGCGCCCCCTGTCTTAAACACAAAAATCCTAACAAACCCACCATCACTCCCGAAACAGCAGGTGGCTGGCTAAAGAATGAGGTTAGCATTTAAAGTCCTTGTCATTTATTTAGCCAGATGAAATATAGATGTGTACCCAGCTCAGCCAGGTCCTGCTGAAAAGTAGTGACTATTGACCGAATAGCCGTTCGGGAGCTTGGGAAGAACTAGGTCTTTATCTCTGCCTTTCTCATTATTCTACATATCTCTAAGGGATAGGAAAACATCTACTGGGCAGGAAATAACAAGGAAAGAGATATGAATAGAGGGATAGTCAGAGACAAGAAGAAAGAATAGAAAGTAGTGAGCAAAATTAACATAGATTAATATGTTGCAGTATTTTAAATTGAGTTTCTGTGTATATATTTTTTCTATATATATAGTTCATACATTAATATGTTTTCATTGTAGTTATTGCTTATTTTTCTCTTTTGCATTTTCATTTGAAGAATTTTTGCACAATGTCAGTGTACACATGATGCAGAACTTATGCTGTGATTCAGTTCCAGAATCAGGAATGTGCAGTTGGGAACTGTCTATGAAATGGGTTTTTTATCTAAGTTTGCATAGTAGAAAGGGGAAAAAATAGTCACGATGGTGAGCAGTGTGTAGGGCAGATTTGTCTACTGCAGGATGAGACAAATCACATGTTAGATTCCATTGATTCTACTGTTGAGATGCTCAAATCAGTTGTTTAAATAAAGGCATTCAATGCCATTGGAGATGTGAAGACTATCTCACTCAGCTTCCAGCTGCCACTTGAGGATGGCACGGGTCCATGAATCTTATATCATATCTATCAGAACCATGATGATATCCTGAGTACAGAACTAGATAAATAAGTGTGTTCAGGCAAGTGAATAAAGACATACATCCCCACTGGGAGCTCCTGTGGGAGCTTAGATGATTAGGTCATATCACATCAGGCATTTGAATTGATTCTGAATCCCATCTTCAGGTAAACTATTGTATTGAGAATCAAGATACTTTTTAAAAATGAAGATTAACCACAATAAAAATGGTATTTACTTAGTGCATTCGTTTGGGTTTTTTGTTCTACACTTTTCTGGAAGAATAATATCACAGAAAATGTAATATTTGCATTGTTCAGTAATATTCAAAGATTGCATTAGGATGATTTGAAGAGTAAATTATTTCCAAATTGATGTAGGTTTCATCTACTTCTTTTTCAATAGGGCTGTTAATAAAAATTTGAAATATTAACTTTTAATTAAATACACTATATTATTGTAGAATTACTCTCAGTTACCATGTCTTTCACAGATATACCCACATTCATGCATAAATTCCACTAAAGATTGTCAAGATAAGTTAATAGTTTTACCCTTTAGCTCTCATGAATCAGTAAGTAGTAAAAGTAGTGTGTCATTTGTCAGTATTTCTTTTGTATATGTGCTATAGCGCAGCCTTTATTGAAAAGGCACTAAAAATTAACTATGTATATGGTTTACCCAAGGTACAATTTGCATTATTCAGCTTCAAGACATAACTGTTTATGGTTATTTTTAGTCAACTGAAAGAAAACAGCTTCCAGAAGGTAACTTTTCCTATCTCTGGGTATCACTTTAAGATGTCCGGACAAGTGTTTCCTTTTCCTCTCCACTGTCTGAAGAAGCAAAATAAATTAATAGGCTGAATTCAATGCATGAACTCAGGTGTGGTGAGTCACATTTCAAGTCAAGTACCCTATTTCTAACAGTTTTCTTGTTGTTTACAAGGAAAATTCTGGAGTAACACAACATAGGGAAAATGTCTACCTTCTGTGAGGTGAAGGTTCACGCAAAAGGTGAACCAAAAAGTCACTACCTATGCTAAACTTTTTTTAAAATTGTATCATATAATTCGTGATCTTGGGTTTAGGCATACAGGTTTTTTGCCGTGTCACTGCTCAATATACACAAGACAGAACAGCCTGCAGACACTGCTCGTGTTGGTAAATCATTTGTTTTTCAATTACATTGTAAAGCTGCCATGGCCCCAAGGGCATCACAGACTATACTGTCCTGCACAGCCTCCCTGGAGGGGGTCAAAAGCCATGAGGTCTAGGAAGCTCCAGATGAGCTCCTCTGCCCAGATGTTCTTAATGTCATAAAAACACGATAACCATGAGGCAGCAGAGTGTTTTAACAAATGGTGGGGTTTTAAAATAAATTTAATCATTTTCTATACAATAGTTCAGAAATCAACTGCTTTTCTTAAAAGCGTTTTTGAAATCTCTATATAACCAGAAAACTTAAACATTTCCAAATTTGTAATTTTACTCCATCTGCAACAGTAATTACAACAAGCAGTGATTTATCACACTTTTCTTAATTATTTCAGTAATGGTAGTTTATTGTATTTATTAATAGAATCATATTCACTGTCTCAAAATTTATGGAAAAGCTGACCACTCATTTTGAATATTTTTCTATCCCTTCCTATCTGAATAGTCATAGTAATTAATTTTTTATGGCAGTTTATTCTGTGCATACAAAGGTATCAATTATTTTTAACCTCTAAACTAAAAGAAGGCACATTGCCTGTCACTGAAGTTTTGAGTTTGACATCAATTTAAGTTCTCCCATTAAAAAGGAGTAATTAGAGCAACACGAAGACTTACACAATGAATCTGTCAAAAAGATATACCTATAAAACCCTCAAAAATGTTTCTTGTCAATTAGGCACAAATTGTAGATGGCAGGCTTTAACTTCAAAATTAAAGCCCCGTGATCCCAAAGACCCTACTTTTCTCCCATATCCATGATAGATAAAAGCAATTTTTTTTAAAACATATATATTTTTCAGTAATAAAGTGTGACAGATGGTGTACTACCCAGAAATACTGCCATGTTTATCATCATATTAGCCACTGGGCCAAATACCACGTAGAGTGGTAGATTTGAAAATGAGACATAATTTATGCTGATCATTTAACTGCATAATATTGAAAATATTTTATTATGCTAATATACTAATTACCACCTGCTGGTTGCAATAGTCAATGGAAATCGTGCATGGGAATATCACTACCAAAAAGAGCCAGTGTCTTCTGAATTTAACTAAAAGATACCACTGATTCCAATGAATTCACACTGAAGCAGTGAAAACAGAGAACTCCATAAGCAGTAAACCTGTATTTGGATGTTCTTCCAGTCACTGCAAATAGCCTTTACTATAAACAAACTTCATCAATGTGTTACATTTCAGAAATAAACCATAAATCCGTTTTCTTAAAATTTTGCTGGTTTGGGGTTTTTGCTATTTTGGAATTACCTCAGTTTTGTTCTTTCTCTCCTTGGTTTCATTATTCATAGCTATACTGCTCACCTTCTTTCTTTTAACATTTCATTTATCACTGTCACAACAGACAGAACTCCTGTTCTTGCTGAGAAGGCACAATTTTCAGACTTAAAAAGCTCCTCATTACAGTGGGAGAAGCAAAAATCTAATTGAGTCTATTTCAAGACACACCCTCAGCCACAATGAAACAAATGAATAAACAAGATTCCCATGAATAGTGGGGACGGTATCTGAGGAACAAATTGGTTTTTTCAAAAAGTCCCGCCAGTACCTGGGTAAAGCAAATATTTTCAGTTATTTAACAAACTAAATAACAGTGTTTCAGTTCAGCTTCTGAATTTGCTTTTCAAAAGCCAAGAATTAAGACAAAAGGCAGCAATTCAGAACCTCTCCAGAAGACACCTTGCAGGAATAAAACAAAAAAGGTAAGTGCAAGAGAAGCATACACAGGAGCCACTGACTTTGTCACAGAGAAAGAGAAAAAGAGATGAAAGAAATCTTAAATGTATAAAAGTCATGAAATACACATGGCTGTAAATCTAGTGTAAAAAGACAAAAAAAACCCCAGTAAGTCCTGTTCCATACACAACCTATACACAGAGAACTTATAATATTTAGTAGTATTATTTCCAACCCCAAAGCTATCTCTCTGGTGACCAATGACAGGACCCGAGGGAATGGCAGGAAGATGTGCCAGGACAGGGTTAGGTTGCATATTTGGAAAAGGTTCTTCACCCAGAGGGTGGTGGAGCACTGGAACAGCTCCCCAGGGAAGCAGTCACAGCACCAAGCCTGACAATAGTCAAGAAGCATTTGGACAATGCCCTCAGACACACGGTGTGAATGTCGGGATTGTTCCATGCAGGGGTAGGAGTTGGGCTCGATGATCCTTGTGGGTCCCTTCCAACTTAGGTGATTCTATGAGTCTGTAATGAATTACTTTTGGACCAGGTGTTATTCACGAGCAAGTAATGAGCCACAGTCAAATTGATTAGTTGTTTGTGGACATGTTTTAATGTACAGACTAGTATCAATTATAAGGCTTCAACAAATACGAGTTTCCTCCCAGAAAGACAGAGAAAGAGGAAAGGGCTTTGTACTTCACTGAAGCACTTACTGATATGTCAAGTACAGGACATGGATGACTCCTGGAATAACAAATACCATGGAAGGGAAACAACTTGTACTCTAATAAAGGAAATAACAAGGTTACCTCCTGCTTAAAGGGAGACTAGGATTTTCCAGTGAAAAAATAAAACCACTCTGGACTGATTG
Source organism: Geococcyx californianus (assembly GCA_013389885.1). NCBI lineage: Eukaryota > Metazoa > Chordata > Aves > Cuculiformes > Neomorphidae > Geococcyx > Geococcyx californianus. The sequence continues at coordinate 20,077 of VWPV01008606.1, read as the reverse complement.
AACCCTGATGGTCACAGGGAGAGAGGATACAACAGCTGATGCAACTTCAGAAGTAATCTGCACATTTCAGAAAACTAGACTCGTAGCAGCATGGACTTGCTCTCTTTTTAAACTTTGTGTTACATTTCTTATCATATTTTACCCCTGTAGTTTAAAACACACCAAAAGCTTCCTACATCTGTGGTAAACATCTCATTTTTTATAAATATTTCCTAAATTAAACTAAATAAAATTAAGATTTTGCATTATTAGATATTTCTTTCCCCTTGTATAACACACAGTTCTTTTACCACTACACAGCACACAGGCCAAACAGGCACCACACCTAACAAAACAGATGGTTTTGTTTTCCATATGCTACATGAACTGAGATGCTAACATGAAGAAATACAAGCCAGTTGTTAGCTCAGATACATGCTGGGGGAGGAGAGCAGTAAAGACTATTTCAGTCCTAGCCAGAAATATCCTTCTAATCTTAACTAGCAAAACAAGCTGGTGATATGAGGTGAACATGACCATCAGTGAGTGGAGCCACTCAAAAGTGGCCGTTGGCACACTCTTCTCTCTTCCTTCTCACATGGACCTACTCACGCCATGTAAGGCACTAGCAAACCTTTCATTTAATGATCTGCAATGAAACACCAGTGCTAGACCACAAGAGCAGCAGAGACATGAACACACTAACTCTTGGCACGTGGCCCTCATTCTCATTGGTACTACTGACATTGATGAATTATCTAGAAAAATAATGCACTGACCTCTTTTAACTAGAGAAAATATCTGATTTAACAGGCTCTGGGTTTTTAAAAATTTTTATATCACAATCATGACCAGTCTAACAAAATAATGGTACATATAACCTTCATTTTGTGTTTTTAGCATTTAATAAAAGCGTATTTACCTTAATGCAAAAGCAGAAAGGCTCCAAATTAATTCCTGTCTTGATGCTGTAGAAGTTTAATTAAAAAAAGAACCTTCTTATTTTCACTCCAGATACCTCTAAAACTGGATACAACTATTTTAATTATATCTTATAACTAACCATTAAATTCTATACATTCAGATACAGTACCATTCAAACTATTTTAAGAGGGTCTGGTGGAAATCAAACATGGTGAATTGAAAAATGAGGTAATTTACTTACCTTTTAAAAGTGTGCTTAGTACTGTGAATATTCTCAGCTGATTTCAGTCCATATTAGTAGTGGTGAAACATGAATCCTCACAGTCAGACATGTTAGCAAAGACAGAGTTTTTTGTAAAACTCCATCACCTACGAGTGAAAAACTTTTCCCTGCAGATTTTTCTAGGAATTAATTTTTGAAGATTTTTACATGTTTTCTCTTTAAAGAGACACTGAAGAAGCACTACACTGTTCTTTAGAGCAGACATTCTGATTTTCAAATCCACTTTTTGTCTTAATCTGCTACTGAAATCCTGGGCTTTGGAAATACTTCAAGAATCCTTTTATAAAAATATGATTCTGTCCATTCAAAAAGGAAAGTATAGTGGAAGTTTCACAAAGCACTTCCCCAAACCTATCTATCACACCCAACTGAAGAAAGACTTCTTTTCAGCCCCCTTTAATGATCATTAAAAAAATGCAAAAATATTTGAGTAGTCTAAACAAAAAAGGCTATAATAAATATATTTCTTAAAGAAATATTCACTTATGCATCAACCATCACAGCTCTGTAACATTAAAAAGGAATTAATTCAGAAAGCTTGTACAGCTTTGTTGTATGCAAAAAGTCAGCAGACCCAAACCCAAGTTCACAATACAAACATATCTTTTCCTGTTTGCACAGATCCTGGTGATGTGTTCTGATTATATGAATACCACAGAATAGAGGAGAAGAAAGGAGCCGTTAACTATATTGGAAGTTAAAAAAAGCCTATATATGTTTAAAAATTTTTATATCAGTCAGATAATAGCTGAGCAAGTGAATATATTGTTTTCTTATTACAAATGTCTTATTATTTCTTCAAAATACTTTAGAAAAAAATCTGTTCTCAGAAGTAAAAAGACGTTGCTCTTACGTCCTGATCTAAAATATTCTGATATCCAAATAGCAACAGATTTGGAAAAAAAAAAAAGCCGAACAACCCTATCTTCCTCACAGAATGTTGCTGTCCTATTTGGTATACAATTTCTCGCAAATTACATGTTGTTGAAACCCACAACAGCAAGGTTTTGGAGATTCATGACATATGCAAAGGAACAGACTTTGGAATGCAAGCATTGATTCTGACTTCTTATTTTTTCAGAAGCACTTATATTGGAAGTCTGGATTTCATTATATATTTTGAACATCCAAAAGTCTGTCTTATGGAGCTGCAGAGTCGATCAGAAATCCCACAGATGAATTGCATTCAGGTGTTCGGTTACTATGTTGTTCAATTGAAGTCTCCATCGCCAAAATTCAAATCCAAAATAGTAGGGCTGGTTTTATTCTTATCAGAACCAGTCTTAAAGCAATAACAGTGTTTGACATAAAGTAGTGTTAACAGAAAGAAAATAGGAAAAAAATTACACTAAATTAAGAGGAATTAAGAGGACTACAGCTGTGTAACACATAATCAAGTAGAGATATTTATATGGCTTTGCAGAACCCATTGGTTTTCTAGAAAAGTTATTTTCAATAAGTTGTGTTAAGGGGATGCACAGGGGTAGCAAAAACCATCACATTTGTCCTCCTACATTCATGAATGATAGTTCTCACAGGAAGCACTGTTTCACAGTCTTTAAGGGTGAATGCAGGGATAGATAGTATGTCCTACTGTAAATATTTTTGCTGTGAATATATCACAAGACAAATCTTATGGTGAAAACAAATTCTTTCCTAAACTATTATCAGAAACCAATATTTTTTGACACTTTCAAATTATTGTTCCTTTCAGTGAAGACAGAGAATATTAATTCATTTCTTCAGATGACAAATAAAGGGAGAGAAATGACAGAAAAATGCAAAACCTGAAAATATGCACAATGCTTTCAGGATCATGCCTAGCTAACCTTACCACTGTAATCTAAATCAGGTCCTTAGGTTCATACCCTGTTCCTCTGGGCAGACTGATTTCCTCGTGTATCAAATAATTTCTTCTATAGTCTTATCCCATTATACAGAGTTATCCAATCCATTCTTCTCTTACCAACATATCCTACACTGTGATATATTCAGAGTCAGGCAAAATTTGCTTGAAATAAAATCACAGTATTTCCCATAATACCCACTCTCTTTTCATGTCACGTAGGTTCAGCATTTATCTGTGATTTTTTTTTTTGATCACATCATGTATCACAGACCCACGGAGTAACTGGTATTGAATTAAAATAGGATGAAGGAACATGACTTATTTTACATTTTAAATACTATGTGTCTTTATAAGGTTATAAATGCTTCTTTTAAAAAGAAAATTAAAATGAAGCTGGCAATTTTATTAGCAAGTGGAATCAGATAATTGAAGCCCCTACAGCAATGAGCACTTCTTATGCTATGAAGCTGGAACCAAATTTCATTGGTAACAAAAAGATTTCTGTGCTTTGTTCCTATATTTCACAGGGTGGAATGACCTATTGAAATGCTATATTGCAACAAACTCAGAGATATAATAGTAAAAACATGAAAAGAAGCATCTAGACTAGAAGAAACATCTGCAATACCATTTATTTTTATCTTATTCCTTGAGAAAAACAAAGCTCTATTGATTATTCTATAGTCTTAATTGATGTAAATCACTATGTTAACCTCTGGAGATCACACTGTCTTTATCTGAATATTTGCCAAGAGAAATAGTACTGTACTAAATTTGGGGTTTTCCTTTATGTTAAGCCCTTATTTATGATTTAATATTTCTCTGATAACTAGAGTAAAAATCATAATAGGCATATTATCCTTCCTTGCCTTCTGCTTATTAATATATGCTGCCACTGAGCAATTACCTTCATATTATTAACACATCTGATGCTTTCTACAGGGTCAAGACCACCAAAAAATTGTTCTTTTCTCCAGAGGCATAATGCTCATTTGTTTGCTCTGATGTTTAACCTTGACCACATACAGTTAATATCCCATTGTTTTCTGCCTCCTTTTCCAAACCCTACTGACTTACAACTATTTCTGGTTTTACCACTTAAATATTTATCTTTGTGTCCACCCTCCAATTCACTTACTAGATCACATAACACACCAATTCCATTTTATCTCTACCCATAAATGATATGTTCATTAAAAACACAGTGTAAAAGAAGTATAATAACTTGGGGGGGGAGGGTGAGACAGAGGACAGACAAGACACACAGATATACTCCCACTCAAGTAAGTAACATGATGAAAGCTGAAAAAGACTTGGATTTAACAGTAAAGAGTAAATTAAACAGGAATTTGTAATGGCCTAGATTAACAAAGAAAAGACAAATAGATCTGTATTTTGTATTTAATCTTATCTTTGTAAAATGGAAAAAAGTAAGAGGATTGTGCCTGGAATATTGTGTTCAATTCTGCTTTCTGAATTACTAGAACGACAGTGAAAAATTAGGGTAAGTTTTTTTCAGAAGGAAGGATTTCAACACATTGTAAATATAGTTTGATGAGGAGGTTTCCAAGGTGGAAAAGGAGTGCAATTTATAGGGACTGACTCCAAATTTTTTAGAGCATGTATAAAGAAATTGTTGCTTCTAAGCTTGATCTTTTTAAGACTTTCAGTTTTCTTTTTGTTTTAATATTGCTTTCTTTCCTTTGAATTGGAGATAGTTCAAACAAATCAACCAGTGGTGGTTATTCATTATTTGCCTTCGGATTTCTGGATATGGTTAAAAGTTGAATCTCAGAGTGGCTGAGCTTAGGAGACGCCACTGGGGATCACAAGCACCCTAGGGAACATCACCAATGACAGGCATCCAGCTGGACTCTGTGCCGCTGACCACAGCACTGACAGCCTCTGCCTTCTTCACATTCTATGTCAGCAGGTCTTTTCCCTGTTCAGTGGAAGGCTCACGTGCCCCCCTGATGTTCCTTTGCTGCTGATATGCCAGTAAAAGCCCCTTTTTGTTGACCTACAGCCATCTGTGACAGTATCAAAGATAAACAGATTTTTATGATATCAATTAAGTTTACTACAATATTTGTATATTCTAAGGGACATGAGAATCTTTCTATTTCAGTGGAACACAATGAAGTACCAAGAAAAGTTCACAAAGGCCAGAAACAGCAAGGTGAATTCATACCAAGGAAGAGATATTTTGCTACAGGCAATCTTGCTCTTCCCCCTAGACAGAACCGGTTTCTCCATGTGTTAATGGGTGGTGTGGGAGGAGGAAAAAGATCTGATTGCATTCTGATAAGACACTTACAAACACTGGCCAGCACACTCATGGCCACTACTAAAGAGACTAGCCAGGCTTTACATACTCCTTGTTTCTGCTTACATAGTCGGTGTCGTGGATTCCTTAGGAATATTTATTTACAAAATCTGCATAGAAGATATATTGTTAATACCAAATTCATATTAAATCCCTAAATGACAAGTTGAACACATGAGAAACATGAACAGAACAATTCACAAGCCCATTATTTCTGTCACCACCTTATTTATAGAAGGGTTTGACTTCCAAGAATTCCACTAGCTTTCACTGTATACTATGTAAGACTATTCTGCAGTCTCAAAGGTCTAGACAACCAAGACTTTGATTTGATAGGCATTCTGCTTTTCTAAAACATATCATCAGAATACTACGAGTGAAGAGGAGACCGAATTTTTTATGCTCACAGCAAGAATTTTAGCAAGAATAGTTCATATCACCTTTTGGGGGGGAGGGTTATTGAAGTAAACAATATAAACGAAAGCTGACAGATTCGGGAAACTAAAATAAACAATATAAAGAAAAAAGAGAAAAAAATATTGGTGTGAACTTAACAGTATTCTTTGTCCTAAATGTGCAAAGAAATAAGAAAGGAATTATGTTTTACTTAAATAAACTACATTGTAAACTTTAAATTCATGTCTAGTCCTCTATTTGCTAGTTTCCATTTGCAAGTTTCAATGACAATCTCAAAAACTGGAAGTGTTTGGAAAAGTATCAATCTGTTGTGTGCATTAAGTACATTAAGTACACCCTGTCCCTTAAATATCTGCTGATAAATGACCTGTAGAGGAACTTCCATTTTTAAACAATTATTAATTAAACAATTATTAAAAAACATCTTGAGCTGTTACTAGCTGTTCATTGCACTTCCACTCACAGTGCTAAGTATCTGGTCAAAAGAAGTAATTGTCTTTAGATATGTAGTTTTACTCATGGGATCATGGACTGAAGTTCTACTAAGTCTAGACTGACACATCTCACTTATTCCTGCTGATTGAATGTCTATGATAATGTGTAGAGGAGAAATTACATTTGAACTGTATTTAGCAATGAGCAAAAATTTTATATCGCTGCAGAACTAGGATAAAATTGACAGTGATTAAAGCAGGCATTTCTGAGTTTTTGTTTCTCCTGGGGTTCCACTGTACTCCCACCACTCTCATGCATTCTATCCACAATGTGCAAAAATAAAGTGATATGCTCTCCATCCATATTTGAGTTGCCAAAAAAAAATTTGAAACACAGATCTAATTTATAGACCCTTTCTCCAGACCTTCTATTTGGAGGATTCTTTGTTTGCCTAGAGAAAAAAAAAAAATGGCAGATTTAAATTGAGACATTTAAAACTGTACCTGAAAAACTCCATGAAAGAGAAGCCATAACCATGCTGTTCAGCAATTCCTGCACAAACAACATTCGCAGATGCTCCAATCAATGTTCCATTACCTGCAGTTCAAAAAACAAATACCAGTTTATAGCTGTCCTCTGTTTCTTAACCTTCCTTTTTTTCATTCCATGCTAAACTCCTAAGATGTACTAGTTTGAAAAGAAAAATCAATTTCTGTTGCATAGGCCTGAAAAGAAACACACAGACAGTATCTCCACATCCTATAAATAGTTCCACGTTCTCAAAGACAAGACTTGAATCATTCTCTGATTCTATACAAGCCAGAAAAATAAAGAATCACAACGTTGATCTAGCAGTTGCCAAAATAACAGCAGAAACTTGCTTCAGATAAACTTGCTGATTTTTGGATTTACATACAAGAAGATGCCATCAGATGATCTGAAAACAAAGGATGAAGTAGTTTGAGGTTGCTGAGAAAAATGGATGCCTTTTTTCCTTGCAGAAACTTGACATTGACTAATTAGTGTCTTTTTTTACAAAGAGAGTAACTAATTGTTAAGTCTGGGGGTGGGGGGACTTAACAAATTTAAAACAAATTAAGTGGGACAACAGAGAGGAATGATTCTGTTTCACATCTCTCTGCTAAAGCAAAAGGATCATCCCAGATACAAAGTACCAAACCACAGTGGTTCATCATTATATAAAAGAACATAACTTTATTCAGTAAACTTCAATAAACTACACCAAATTTCTTAAGAGAGGGAGCCAGCAAAGGAACATAACATACTACGTTTACAATGCACATCTATCCTCCTGGAAGAACTACTTACTTCCTTTGCTCCTAAGCCTTTTCCAGTAGCAAATTTATTCCTGTGTTTTCTCTGTACTTTCAACACTCCGGCAATTTGGAGAAGGCAGGTATTCAGAGCTCAGAAAGATAACCCATTTTCTACAGCTTTCCCATGAGTCATACCTCAGACTTAAGAAACGCTGTATATTTGACTTCCACAAAACAGATGTCTTCAGCAAATGTTTCTGATTTAAGGCACAACTCAGGAAGTGGCAGTGACTCCTACATTCTAGTCCTTAACTGAAATTTTGAACAAAAGGTGTAACAACCTAAGAGAATTTTTTTATACCATGGCAAGTCATATCTTTTGCCATACACTGCTGCATTAACAACCTGTTATTCTAAGTACAAGTCTTCCTTTGCTCCCACTGGCGTTTAGTTACTCTTCTCATTTTGACCCTGTTAAAAATTACTGCTGTATTCTGGTCTTTGAAAGAAAAAGATCAGAAGGCAATTAATGCTCCAGTTAATTGTTTTGACTTAGTAAATGTTTCAGGCCACTCAGAGATCATTTTTCCACAGAATAAATCAGAATAAAGGCAGCAGGATTATTTCCCTATGCACACATAGTACCCATATGGCTTTCTGTACCTGAAAGTGCATAAAAAATAAATAGACTTCTAAAATTATTCTTAAAAAAACAGAACACTCTTAAATTCAAATATAATTAAGTAATAGTGTTCAGAAGTAAGGCAAAGGAGATAAAAAAGTGATATGGAAAGAACACCGAAGGAAAGATGGAAGATCATCATCTAATAAGAAAAAGAGGTAGGAGAAAGAGTTCAGTTATGATAATTTTTATCCCAGTTTGAATTCAAAGCCATACCAGTGTCAGTGGATACTGAGATACAGGTTTTAGAATGGTCATTCTAGGACTGTGTTAACAACTTTAAGAAACAATCAAACCCCAAAATGTTTCTCAGGACTTTTTTTTTTTTAAAGTTGATTTTGTGAAAGCCAAATCTTTCCAAGAAAAAGCACTTATGTTTCCAGTTAAATCCAAAGAGAAAACATGATTCATATTTACCCTAGTATGGTCAATTATCAACAACACAAAATAGGCAGCAAACTGAGATTTTCATCCTGGAGTTGATATATGAACACGAATATCTGTTGTCTTGGGTGAGTGGCCTAAACATCACCTATTAAGAACAAGATACTGGTTTTGTTTTCTCATCAGCATCCTCGTAGAGCTCATAAGCTGATCCCACCATGAAATAAGAAAGAAACTGAAATCTTGCAGAGAATGTGAGATGAGGAAAGCATTTCCCCCTACTTGCTGTAATCCCAAATAGATGTTGTCTTTCTTATATTTAATTGCCCCTTTTAAAAAATAGTGTCTAGGGTACCACTGATCATTGGGAACTACATAGCTCATTTCCCTTGCCCTCTCTTTGTCTCAAAGCTTATTTCAGATACTTTAATGCATGTTTGAAGGGATGAATTTGAACTTGGAACATCAGCATTCCTGTTAGGCTCTGGCAGGACAAAGCCAAGACACAAAGCACATGGCTTGATGCAAAAACAGAGCAAATGAATAAAGCTGATGTTATTATAGAAGTCAGGCAGGAACCATTAAAGAATTTTCAATTCCAAAACTAATCAGCACTCTACAACCTCCAAACATTTCATAAGAGGTCTCTGCTCTACATGTGACACTACCAGACATCACCATCAGAATAATATTACTGCAGACAAGGAATATAGCTCTGGCTTCAAATTAAAGAAACAGGACTGAAACTGCACTTGTCCTATGGCTGTAACTCATTACAGACAAGATCTCCAAACAGCACGCATTCTTCTATACTGTACATAGGCTCTAGTAATGCCTTCACATAATGAAGTATTCTGGAACGAGTTTCTGCTTCAACAGTGAATTGATTTCCCCAAGTAGATTTCACTTGAGGAGAAATTGTCACCTTAAATGTTATCTGAAAGGAGCAGCATTTCTTTTTCTTTTGTTCCAAGCCTGTGTGCAGTTTAATTAGGTATTGGCTCAGCAGGCTTCAAAGAACTACACTGAAATTAACAACAGGGGCAAACTTTTGTTTCTCCTCTCAGGAACACCTGTCTCCATGGCAGACATTTAACTCAGTAGTGAAAGAGCAACACTGTGACCTCTGAATTACAGAAAATCTAAGACTAGGGTAAAGAAAATCTACCCATATCAGTGGAAATCTACACATATGAAATTCATTCCAGGTGAAAAATTATAGATAAGCATTTTCTAGTACTTCACCCAATCTTGACTTCAACTTCACATCATCTTAAATCTTAAGAATTACTAAGCTTAAAAAGGATAAAAATGACTCTTACTTGCTTCTTTGTATGCTCAAAATATAATAACACAAGAGTTAATTGTATCAAAGTATAACATTGCAATAACCAATTGCTTTTGATTATTCATATTGTAAGTTTTTGATGACTCTTCCTGTAACTCTTCCTTTATCATAAGGCAGATGGTTATTGAGAAACTGGATTCATTACAATGAATTAAATATTATATTTCTAATAACAATAATATGTGGTATGTATGGGATAAGCCATACATTTTATTATGCATATCTATTCTGCCTTTCTCAGAGGACTACATGCATTATTGTTAATACTATTAATAACAATTCAAAAGCATGAAATCAAGAAAGATCTCTTTTTTTAGTGCAAAAAAATTCTCACTTTGAAGCATGTTCATAAAAAAATAGACGTCACTTAAACAGCTGCTGCTGCCTAGGCTAAAGACTGGAAAATGACAGAGGAATCCTCCCAGATCCTGGTCATTTTGACATGGACCTGCCCTAACCTTGTACAATCATTGTAGAAGCACAATGTTTCTGACCAGAAAAGGTGAAGTAAAAGTATCTTTCTGATATTTCTCAAGGCAAATTAGTTTTAATATCTTTAGCGAATGTGAAATGAACTTCAAGTATAAGAAAGTATTCTACTGTTTTAGTTAAGAATAAATCTAACAAGAAAGATCCAAACCCAAAAATGTGTCTTTGCATCTTCAGCTAAAATAGAGTACAAGCAGGAAGATGTTGATAAGATTATGTAAGCTTGATTTGATTCTTGCAGTATCCACCAGCCCTGCTTCTTCAAGCCTTCTGCTTCCATTTGTAGCTACTACTTCTTAACTCAATGTTCAGTAATCCCCTTCTGCTAAATCACTCCTTCAGAGACTGCTGAATTTGAACACAGAACCTGCACACCTCTCTTGGGTCTAGATAGAGTATCTGTCAGTAAACAGTTTGCCCAGATTACTATAATCTACAATGCATTGAAAATTAGTGCAGGGAGAATTGATTAAATTTACTAAAGGAAGGGGCTGGGGAAATTATGTAGAATCACAAGAAAAGGGACAGAGTTTGCATCAGTAACACATTCTTCTCACTTTAAGTCTCATTCTCAGCTGTCACTTATGAGCAACACAACTCATATCTAAACACCACTGGTTCTCAGGAGAGTCTTTGGCATTTCCTCCTCAAGAGCAGGCTTAACCCTTTGGTTTGCTCTGTTCATGTTTGCCTGGAGAATCACCTCAGAATACCCTGGCAGGATTACTATTTCTTACTCAAAGCACTAAGAAATCAAACGGAAGGGATTATCACTAATAAAGTTATTTGGTCTAGCATGTGCAGCATTCGTAAACAGTAAATTTCTCAAATATAAAGGAGATACTACCTTGTGCAACAGCAGTCTTCAAAGTGGATTGCTTACAGAAAACTCTTGCTTTATTGTATTACATACAATTTCTGCTCCATGTGGTCTAATGGTAGATAACAGCTCTATCTGTGCTTATCTGAGAGACCTTTTGCATTTTCTCTTCCCTGTATCAATGGGTAGCTAATGTAAAGAGATTACCGTGTTCTCATGCCCTGAAAACAACTTTTCCCTGACCCTGGGCAAACACCTGTGGAAGACCCAGTTTTACACAGGCACAGCAGTTTGTAATGCTTTGTCCCAGACTAGAGTTATTACTCCAAAGTCAGGAGTTTGCTACAGAGTGCTGAATAACTTTAGAGTGAGCATTCTCAGCCCTACTGGCTTCCATTTTCAAAAGGAAAGTCTGTGCAGTCTCTCATAGGCTTTACAGAATTAAATAAAGGTAGACTGAAGGTGTAGCTTCAAGGAAGAGGAGGAAGAGGAAAACAAAAGACATGCTGCACACTACAATTGCTCATCAATTTAAATATATCCTGGGCTGCATCAAAACAAATGTGACAGCAGGTCAAGGGAGGTGATTCGGCCCCTCTGCTCAGCCCTCATGAGACCTCATATGGAGCACTGCATTCAGTTTTGGAGCCCTCAGCACAGGAAGAACATGGATCTGTCAGAGCGAGTCCAGTCACAAATCTGATCAGAGGGCTGAAGCACCTCCCATCTGAGGACAGACTGAAAGAGTTGGGGTTGTTCAGCCTAGAGATGAGAAGGCTATGAGGAGACGGGAGACCTTACAGCAATCTTCCAGTACTCAATGAGGGCCCACAGGAAAGATGGGGTGCGACTCTTGGTCGGGGAGTGCAGTGATAGCATGAGTTGTGATGGTTTTAAGGTAAAAGTGGATAGACTTAGATTAGATATTAGGAATAATTTTTTTGCTGTGACGGTGGCGAGGCACAGGAACAGGTTGCCCAGAGAAGTTATGGATGTCCTGTCCCTGGAAGTGTTCAAGGCCAGGTTGGATGAGGCTTTGAGCAATCTGATTTAGTGGAAGGTGTCCCTGCCCATGACAGGGGGGATTTGAACTGGATAATCTTTAATTTTCCTTCCAACCCAAACCATTCTATGATTCTGTGATCACCCAATGGCTAATGGACAGCCCATCCCCAAGCAGAGACCCCCCATCCAACCAAATCTCCAGTTTGTGTAATGAGTATGATGTATATGACATGGAATACTCCTTTGGCCAGCTTGGGTCAGCTGTCCTAGCTGTGCCTCCTCCCAGTTTTTTTACACCTCCCCACTAGCAGGGTTGGGAAGCTGAAAAGTCCTTGACAGTATAATATACTAAAACACTAGTATAAACTAGTATAAATCACAAAGTATAAACACTAAAGCAATAACTAAAAACATCAGTATGTTTTCACNGTTCAGCCTAGAGATGAGAAGGCTATGAGGAGACGGGAGACCTTACAGCAATCTTCCAGTACTCAATGAGGGCCCACAGGAAAGATGGGGTGCGACTCTTGGTCGGGGAGTGCAGTGATAGCATGAGTTGTGATGGTTTTAAGGTAAAAGTGGATAGACTTAGATTAGATATTAGGAATAATTTTTTTGCTGTGACGGTGGCGAGGCACAGGAACAGGTTGCCCAGAGAAGTTATGGATGTCCTGTCCCTGGAAGTGTTCAAGGCCAGGTTGGATGAGGCTTTGAGCAATCTGATTTAGTGGAAGGTGTCCCTGCCCATGACAGGGGGGATTTGAACTGGATAATCTTTAATTTTCCTTCCAACCCAAACCATTCTATGATTCTGTGATCACCCAATGGCTAATGGACAGCCCATCCCCAAGCAGAGACCCCCCATCCAACCAAATCTCCAGTTTGTGTAATGAGTATGATGTATATGACATGGAATACTCCTTTGGCCAGCTTGGGTCAGCTGTCCTAGCTGTGCCTCCTCCCAGTTTTTTTACACCTCCCCACTAGCAGGGCATGGGAAGCTGAAAAGTCCTTGACAGTATAATATACTAAAACACTAGTATAAACTAGTATAAATCACAAAGTATAAACACTAAAGCAATAACTAAAAACATCAGTATGTTTTCACCATTATTCTCATAGTAAATCCAAAACATAGCACTACACCAGATACTAGGAAAAAAATTAACTCTATCCCAGTCAAAACTAGAACAGCATACTAGAACTCCACACATGTAACAAAGCCAGAAGTGAACAATGAATGGTTATGGCTTTGGTTAGCCTTACAGGAGACAGCCTTCATAGCTTTCAGAAATTTTCTGTTTCACACAAAACCAATACTGATTTTCCTATTAAATAAAGCCATTTATATTCATCTGTTAAATGTCTACAAGTCTTGAATATCTTTTAATACTGTACAAGTCTTGGATATATTTTTTTTAATGTAAAAATTAACAAGCCCTAGATAATCAAACTTTGCAGTTAATAAAGACCTACAGAATCAAAGCCAATTCAACCATTAACAGTGCATAAAATAACAATGACCCTCAAGTCATACCTAGGAGAAGGCATGCATTCATTCAACATTGTTATATGTTATAGATTGCAGTTGTATGATATCAATATTTTTTAATTTTACTGATTTGGAAACATTTTGAATGGGATGTTTCTACACAAGTGCATACAAATGGACTTCGTAGGAAAAAAAAATTAAAAAAGAATGTGAATCAAAGTTTTGAGCTAACTTATCCAAAAAGCTCATTGAATTGCATCCAGTCTAACACTTCTAAGAAGCAATTTTACTGTTTATCACCGCTACTCTACCACCAGCAGGATAGTTACTGTATTGCACTATTCAATGCTCATTGCTTTCTCTTTGATATGAGAGGGAAACTGACATTTAAATTTGTCACTTCTTCACCAGAAGTGTGAAATAAAAAAAGCAGGTTGTTGAACATCCTGCACTTGTTACTTTAACGACATGAAGAGATCTATAAGTGTCTTTCAAACCCAGACATCTGTAAGAGAGATGTAAAACCTGAGGTTTCCTTAAAGTCAGCTTACCCAGTAAAAGGGTAAAATAAACCAGTGTAACAAGGGATGGTGTCGCCCTGATATGCCATTCTCTCATGCCCTGAAACACATATTCAAGTATGTTCCATTTAGAGCTCTAATGCTACAAACAAGCTCCATTTTACCCATTTCTTTCTCTCCAGTTTTTAGACTGAAATGTTAAAACTATGTCAGCTGAATTTCACAGTTTCTCAACAAGTGACACTATTAGGGATGAAATACTGAAAAATAATTCCATGTATAAACAGCTGGCACAAAGTACATTATTCAACTTTATCATAATTTACTTTTGTGCTGAGTAGAACAAAATAGTGTTACTAAAAAACTTGTCCTTCTATTAAGTTATTTTAAGATACTCAGTTGCCTTAAATTCAAATTCTAACTTAACTCAAATTGACTTTCGATTGGAGTCTATCTGTTATGTTTTATTATGGTTCGAGAGCTTTGTTTGTAACAGTTTCGTATCTCCTGTCTGTGCCTGTCTTTGGTTTAGGTGTGCTAAGCACAACTGTACTAGAAATATTTGATATATGTATAAATAATAGCAAGGGCATGGTTGTAACTTTCTTTAGGATTATATGGTGTCTGATTCATCAACACAAATCAGTATGAATATTGCAAACTGAGATCTATTCCTCCTTTCTGCTACATCACTAAAGGTGCAGAGGAAGGAAAGTACCTAGTCCAGTATTATCTTCTGCACTTCAGTGTTTTGGAGCTTGCAGTAGCTTCCCTGTCTTGCTCTGTCTGATAGTCTGCGTGCTGCCTTTGACCTGAATATACCTCTTCTGCTGGCAGCCACACGGAGTCTGTGTTCTCATATTACAGCAGCTCACCAAGGCAACATAATGAGTTAGAATATTCTGCACTATTCTGAAAACAGAAGTGGCCACAGCTTCTAGAAAGAGCTTTCTATAATTTATGGTAAACAAATGCACAAAGCATGTAAATAAAATTAAACAAAACTTCACATACATTTTTGTAGGAGTCTCCAAAGTAATCTTTGATCATTATTCTGTCTCTAGTTTTCAGAACTTTATATCATGCAGTTATTTTATACCAATTGAAAACCATTAATGCAAGCATTTCAAATTCACCAATAATGTAAGCATTATAAGCAAGTCATCTTGATGTTTGGCATAAATTCTTTTTCTAAATCAGTGTAAAATAGAATATAATCCTACATATTACACATAGCTCTCTCCTCTTCCATCTTAAAATCTAAGATTTACCATACAAACTATAAATCTTCATGAGTACAGCTGAAACAGCGTCCTTTACCCTGTATACTTCATATTTCACCCTTAATAACATCCTTACATCTGTATATGTGTGTCTGCCAAGGTAACCCTTTACAAGCTTAGAAAAAGTCCCTGCTGAGAAAAATTGACTAGGTCCAATATACGCCTCTTTTTCATATTAACAGTGTTTGAAAGGCAAGTAAAGCCTCTGATATTGCCTTAATACAGACAAAAGTACATCTCTCCAATGTACACACTCATTTTTAGTTGGTTTGACATTTTACATTCACAACTTTCTTCTGTGTATTTTCCATGCCACAGAGGAATTCCTTCACTAATCCTAAAGATTAGAGAATCTCCTTTAGCTGTTGGGATGTTGGTAATGAGCCTGGCTCTCACATAAAGGACTTAACAGCACTGCTGGGTCTTCAGAACTTCATACTGAAAAAGTATGAAGATGGACGAGTTTGAATGTCATGTAAGAGGTAAAGGAAGACAGCAGCTGGATTTTTATAGAAGGTTACAGACTCTGGCTGTTTCAGAAAATAGCAAAAGGACAGTTTGGGCACACCAATATCAATAGAGAGAAAAGACTCCTTTTGCTTATACCAAATGATGTTGTTCTTCATGCTACAAGCAATACCAAAAACTTTCAGTGAACATCTGAATTAATTCTTCATTAAGAACATTACTGCCATTTAATGGACAGTAATCACAGTTTACTCCATGTTACTCTTACTCATTATCGCAAATACCATAGAAACAATTCAAAGTATACTCAGAGAGTAAATCAGATAATAACGTTAAGTCATGCAAATACCTGCTTCTGGATCTATAAAATTTAGAGGCATAATACTGCTAAAGGCTGTACTGAAGCTTTAGAGAAAAACTGAGAGACTTTCCTAAGTTTCTTTAATTGTTTTGCCTGCCTTCTAAAGTTGAGAACAGTAACATCCTTTTGGAAGACCCCAAGTCACTCTTACATAACATCACCCTTCCATTTGGATTATAAGTTGTATATCCATAGACAAAACACTTAACTAAATCAGGACTGTCTCACCCACAAGATGCAGAACTAAGTCTCAGGATTTATCATCATTAAAAGACTCCAATGACCTTTAGAAACAATAGAAAATCTCAATATCAGTGTCCTACTCACATTCAAGCTTGGGTAAATACATTTACTCCACCAAAACCTTTTCCTACAGATTCAGTTACACATTGTATACAACAATGAAGTTCAAAACCACAACTAAATAGTGCTCATCTTAAATAACTGCTACATTTTCACTCCATTCATTCAGTTCTTGTAAGATTTTTTGAATGTTTCAAATTGAAGTGTTCAAAGAATCATAGAACTATAGAATCATAATGTTGGACAAGACCTCTGAGATCACTGAGTCCAACCATGCCTGTCTCCCTACTAACCATATCCCTAAGAAACTCATCTACCCATCTTTTAAACACCTCCAGGGATGGTGACTCCACCACCTCCCTTTGCAGCCTGTTCTAATCTCTGACCACCCTTTCAGTGAAGAAATTCTTCCTAACGTCCAGTCTAAACCTCCCCTGGCACAACTTGCAGCCATTTTCTCTCATCCTATCGCTTGTCACTTGCGAGAATAGACCAGTATCCACCCCATCACAGCCTCCTTTCAAGTAGTTGTAAACAGTGTTATACATGTGTTAACACATGTAAACATGTGTTATATAAATTTAATCTATTGAAACTATAAAACAACTTCAAAGGACCTACTGTTTTGCTTTTTCCAAATATTAAGTAGTATATTTTTAGTATGTTTCATGTTTTATTGAAGGCTATCACTTTCCCCTCAAATTGCAAAGAAAGAGTGTCGGTTTAGGAATATCAACAATATTTCTAGAATTATACCTTCATTCTGTTTGAAGCTTTAAAACTAGTTCAGGATTTTATTGAACAGAATCAGCAGGACTAATAAATCAGTGATACTCTACTGTGCAAGGCCCCATCTGCACCTGGACCAAAGGAAGGGTACCAAGAGGCAAAGTAGCTATAGCACTGAACCACTGAGAGAAATCCAACTGTTAAACCACATTGTGGGTTGCATTACTTTAACAGCTGCAATTAACACAATGTCCTGTGGATAATGGATTTTATTTACATTTGGATTTGACCCTACAAGGTTAGAAGCAAAGAACTAGTAATCCCTTCCTCTTACCTCCTTTTCTGAAGTAGAGCCTGCAACCGAGACTGTGTGGCCAGAATAATACAGCTGTGTGCATCCTAGATATTGCCTGTTTCTGTAGGATTGTAACAACAATGACTTTCAGGTGTTGTCCTCCAGGAAAATATACAGAGAAGAAAAAAAGTGCAAAACTATACACTGCAGAAAATGTCTCCATTAGACCTCAGCAATAATCACTGCAGCAGATAAATACTTTTTGCACTTTTCTACGCTAGCATCTGAGAACTCAAAAGGTAAAGACCTCCAAATATGAATTTGGTCGCTTTTTAACTGAAGCCTTTTTTCTTGTCTTCTTTTTTAAAAAGAAAAAATACTTTCTATAAATCATGAAAAGACAGAGATAAAAAGACAAATAAATGTCAGCTCTTTAAATGTCAAATGTACAAAACCCCTTCAAGTAATAGCTTAGCTATAAGCTCTTCAGCTCAGTAAAAAATTTAGTTCTACAAAACCAAATCATCTTAACAGGTAGATTTCTGACTGTGTAGTTGCTCAAATTGAGTTGAATCCATATTTCATGTGATTTTAAAACTTATGAGCCAATAGAACTCATGCAATTAAATCTTCTCTTGTTCTAAGATTACAGGAGCTAGAAATCTTATTTTTTACTCCAAAGTTTTAAGGCAGTGGTCCTTAGACACTATTGGAAAGTCTATATACAATTAAGTCCCAAGAGGTACCATGATTTCATCATGTACTAGAATAGGAAGCATTAATGTATAAAGCTCTATTCAATGTCCTCTTCTGCAAGAAATATGGATGCAGGTTTGTCAGAACACCACAGAAAACAAGTTACATTAATTCCTTGTTTATTTCCCTCAGTTCCTCTTAAACTTCCTGTTTTCCTTCCCTTCTTGGTCAAAACATAATTGAAATGGTGGTAGATAGGACATAAAACCCTCCACAAGCAATGCATTTTTTCCAGCTACTACTTAGCCTGACCATTATTGCCCAAACAAGCATGAACTAATAGGGTCATTCAGCGTTTGGAAGAATAAACAAGCAAAAAGGCCCCGAATTCATTTGACCTGTCTTCAGGCACCCCTCTCAGCTACTGAAGTCCTGTGTGTGAGGGGCTCCAATTTGCTCTTCAGAGAGCATCTGGCATTTGCAATGGATGAATAAACATCTATCTCCTAGAAATGCTGGTCTCCCCATCACCAAACAGAGAGCCTAGGGCAGCCAGACTCATATCTTATAACTTTATTTAAGTTCTTAAAGATAGCTGGGGCAAACATAAATCTAAATTTCCAGAACCAGATAAGCTGAAAAAATGTCATGTTTATTTCTTAACTGTGTAAGATTGACTTGATCTAAGCAAGAAAATTTCTGACAGAACAGAACTGGCAAACTCCAAGGAAAGCCCAAAAATTTCAAAATCGTGACTATCACACCAGGAACTGCCCATGGCTATCACTGGCTTCCTTGATTAAAATACAGGATTTATATTCCCTTCTCACTTTCAGAGATACATTTTACAGAGCAAGGAACATCTATATGATATTTAGTTACTCCTTATGCCTGAGCCCAATGGCATAAAACACAGAAATTTAATAGCAGCATTTCTTGCTTGTGGGAGACAAAGCTGGGGATGACAATGTTACAGTTCTACTGGCAAAGGTATCTTCATCTTGCTTGCAACAGATTCAATCCTTCTTTCATTTCCAGGACAACAACTAAATCAATGAAGAAAAAGTACTGTCTTTTCTCATCCTATCATCTTCCAAACCTGTATCTGCCTGTGCTCTTTGTGACAGTAAAAAAAATGTAACTGCACCCTCTGGAAATTTTTCAGTAGAGACTGTTGAATGGCATTTCATAGACAGGCACAAATAAGCAGACAGCAGTTTTTATCCTGCACTCCAGAAACTATATCAAATTACCAGAACTGAACTTCTGCATTACATAGTAAACAATTAAACCTAGAATATGTAGTTATTATGCATTATTTCATCAGACTCTTCTATAAAATATTGTTTGCCAAGTTTCTTTGGTTGCATAAAGAGTAGCAAGACCCAAACTTTTGCTTTAAGAACCACGGAGTAATGATATGGAAACATAGAATCAGAGAATTGTGTAGGTTAGAAAATGCTTTTAAGATCAAGTCCAATTGTAAACCTAACACTGCCAAGCTGACCACTTAACTGCATCCCTAAGCACCACATCTACTAGTATTTTAAATACCCAGGGACGGTGACCCAACCATTTCCTTGGGTAGCCTGTTCCAGTGCTTGACGACCCTTTTACTGAAGAAATTTTTCCTAATATCCAATCTAAACCACCCCAGACACAACTGGAGGCTATTTCTTCTATCACTAGTCACTTGGGATAAGAGACCAGC
>VWPV01008605.1:19806-32061 GCA_013389885.1 Geococcyx californianus | reverse complement strand
GGCCACACCTCGAGTGCTGGGTTCAGTTTTGGGCCCCTCACTACAGGAAGGACATTGAGGGGCTGGAGCGCATCCAGAGAAGGGCAACGAGGCTGGTGAGGGGGCTGGAGAATGAGCCCTATGAGGAGCAACTGAGGGAGCTGGGGTTGTTTAGCATAGAGAAGAGGAGGCTGAGGGGAGACCTCATCACTGTCTACAACTGCCTGAAAGGAGGCTGTGACGGGGTGGGTGCTGGTCTCTTCTCACAGGCAACAAGCAATAGGACAAAGGAAATGGCTGCAAGTTGTGCCAGGGGAGGTTTAGACTGGACATTAGGGAAAATTTCTTTACTGAAAGAGTGGTCAGGGATTGGAACATGCTGCCCAGGGAGGTGGCGGTGTCACCATCTGTGAAAGTGTTTGAGAGATGTGTGGGTAAGTTTCTTAGGGACGTGGTTTATCAGGGAGGCAGGCATGGTTGGACTTGATGATCTCAGAGGTCTCTTTCAACCTTCTGATTCTATGAATCTATGAATCTATGATTCTTTGATTCTATGTATTCTGAATCATTCTGCATCTGGGTTTTATTTCCTGAGAAATAAGAGTTTCTGTTGAGTGTTCATCAAGACTTTCCTGGCAAAACCAATCCCTGAACAGAAATTTATCAGACCTTAAAAATATGCAAAATTTGTAATGCAAACCCCTCCTTTTTTATTTTTAAGCAAATGCAAAGATGTGAATAAAACAGCTGCATTGGGCAAGCTTGTTCAAATGTAACCATTTCCCAGCAAAATTCTGCAGAATCTGTCTTAGTTCCTTTTACAATGCAACATTCTCAGCAGCTCAGTTCTCATGTTGTAACAAACTGAAGTGTCCCTCAAACAGGAGTGAAGAAGTAATTGAAGCCACCAGCTTGCCTCTTCTTCTGAACTCCTTGTCCTTACCTTATTGAACACTTGCATGTTGTTAGTCTTCAATTATTTATCAAAATCATCTTCAAAACTGTCTAGTTCTATGAAAAGCTGAAGTGGAGAGCTATTAAGTCATTTCTCTAACCCTGCTTAAACCCTTTGTATTTTTCTGGTGTTTGAATTCCAGCTTGTGGCATTTTATAAAACTCTCTTAATCTATGAGATACCAGATTCAATTGTGGTTCAGTAAGGGGTAGTAGACTTGTTTCAGAGCTTCTAATTCCCTCAGAATTTATATGCATTTTAAAAAAATATATCTAGAATAAGACCTCCTGAGAACTAGAACAATTCAAGACCAATCAATTTTTGGTCTGCAAGGAAGGCTCATTAATGACATTTTTCAATTACCAAAGCTGTTGGGTTCATAGTTTAGACTTTAAAACAAACTAAAACTTTCTTTCTGACCAATATGTAATATCAGGTAGGATATTATGATTTTAAGGTTTAAATGTAGACATTAAGAATATCTACTACCATTATACTTTTTTAAGAATATATTTAGTTGTTTTTATGTTTTAAATGGAGTGTATAATATTTGAGTCCTGATTCAGGAGAACGATATTGTGCATGACCAAAAAATCTGTATTTTGGAAATTATATGTATTGCTAAATTAGGTTTTTAGAAGTTTAGGCCAAGAGTCACTCTTTTGGTTATACTGGGGTACATTTAACCTCACTGGAATTATAGTGGTATAATGGAGATCAGAAATGAATCTCCCAAGATCCCAGTTCAGTGGAAAATCTGGGCTTTAATTCATGCCATTAGGTGATACCATGCAAGTCATCAGAGCATGTGGGTATGATGAATATATTTATTTGAAAAGGTTGTCAGAGTTTATCATGCTTTGGTCACTTATGTTAAATGTACTGAAACAAATCAACAAAATCATAGGCAATCAGAACCAGTCTTTACAAGGTACAGAAAATGAACACAGCATCAAAAAACAGAAAAAAGAAAAGCAAAGTAAACTCTTAGTTTGCTGAAGTCAATTGTCTGCAGTGTAGAAAAAACACTTGAAGAAGAAATCGATTCATTGTTTTTCAATGATTCCTAGTTTGCTTGTTTTTCAGTGATTCCTTGTTTGCTTGTTTTTCATGCAACTGGAGGAATAATTTTCTGACCTCTGAAAGTCAAAATGGATTCTTCTCTCCCCCTACATTGTCTCTAAAAATCAAAATGCTATAAACTAGATTTACAAGTTCGTACACAAGCCAGTGGATTTTCTGTCTTTAACTTGATATAAAGCAAATTTATATTGATCACACAGTGTGAGAGTGTGGAATCCAGCATGAGCTGAGTTTCAATGATTCATTTGCCCGAATGGCAAACAAAAAAGTTGATTTTGTGTTGAAAACTCAGCTGCATGTGACAAAGAAGTGGTAATTTTTGTGGATAGACTGGACAAATTTTGTCTTCAAAGTTTGATATAGATCTAGTGAGCATGGACATAAAGCCCATATTCTACTTATGAAGTCAGCTGTCAGAATAATACAACACTCTACGGGAATTATATAGAGGTTTCAAATAGATCAGTACAAACACTAGATAAGTATATCTATTAATAAATGAGGTAGAATAAGGAAATCGATGAATTGCAAAATTTCTTAGAAAATGAACAGCATTTTAAAATATGTCCTAATTTAGAAGAAAAGGAAAAAAAGATATAGCTAATTTGAAAGTCATGAAGAACTGGAAATTTTGCTAGGGTTTTTCCTATTGATTTGGTGTTCCTCTGTCTCAGTTTGTCTGCTGCAATGTAGACCATATAACAACCTGAAAGATTTTTTTTTTCCAAGCCAAATTGACTATTTAGATCAAATCTGAACAGAGCTGATAACTTTATGCTAACAGGAAGAAAATGAGTGCTGCCTTCTGGTTTTGACGACAATGTAACTGTGCTTTATGTAAAGGAGAATAACTTTTTTGCCAGTGTAAGCAACTTTGCAATTTCAGAATTGTAATAGACAGTGTAAAGATCAGCAAGAGGTAATCAAGGAAATTGACTTTTTGCATCCTTAGTTTAGAACCTATCGTATTAGTGAAGACTGTATGTGTTTGTGAGTTGGATGACATAATCCCTTTGATATTGATTCATCCAGTGCAGGCATCCCATTCAAACTGTGAAAAATTAAAATGCATTTGTTATCTTGCTTAACTATGCTGAATATGCTACAGACAGTACCCTGAGATCATAAAGACCTTACAGTGTTAAATAAAATTGCCTTGACTCTACTGTTCAGTCATTTGAATGTGAACATGCTTCCAGTAAATAGACTCATTAAGAATGGGATGAGATCCACAACAGGGCAAAAATCAGTCAAAATCTTTAATGGTGAAGGTGATAGTGATGATAGTAGAGCATGGCATAGCTTCATGTTGTGATCGTAATACACACATGTGTTCATTTAAAACAAGAAACAATGCTTACTGATGTCTTGATCTAAAACAAGTATAGCTCTAGAGCATGAATTTAGACTTATTTAAATGTCATTTTCTTCCCTTCCCCAGAAACAAATTATACAATGTCATTAAAGAAATATAGTTGCTCTTTTATTTAATCTGAAAATAAATATATTATTGTGATCCTCTGCAGTATGGTTACACTTTGCTTCTCTCTTCTTTAAAGCCAGACTGATGGTTTTTCACAGCAGTATGACATCATCAGTTTTCACAGGAACACTCCAGTTGGTGGTGACAAAGGACTGAAGCTGGGAATTCTATTATTAGGACTTATCATAACTTATTAATATATGCTACTCACTCGTGACTGTAACAGCAATAAAAATATCATCTGGCTTTTTTTCCCTTTATCTTTAGAAATATTTTAAAAAATCTATTCCAGCAAAAAATACTAGTCTGGCATCATCTCCTAGATCCCAGTGATTAAAGCTTGTGTCCACTCTTCTAGAGGATGAGGTGGTGGGAACACATCCCTTGCTTGTGGCTACTCTAGGAAATCTCCTAGAGCCTGACACTGAGAGAAGCAGAAATCTGATGGAGAGAGAAACAATATGTGAACCACAAACAACCGTCTCTTTCTACACAAATACTTTAAGGTTCATTTCCTACTGGGTTTATCCAAAATTTTACATAGAAAGTCAGCATGAGTACATCCGTGTAGTATTTTAAAGACATCTGTTAGACCAGGCTCACTGTTGACACAGTTGGGTACATGATGGAGGAGTTTCACACCACTACATGCTGCATATTTGAAGTATCCCAACACCTCTGGTCAGAGTTCCTGTGGGATTTACAGGGTAATTATGGCTTATTTGTAAGTTATTTTAGGAATCACCATTCAAAGAAGACCAAGGTAAGAGGATTTGAATGTACATCCATTAAAATGTGGGGCAGAAGCTGGAATTTTCAGTGGATTTTTTTTTCCTGCCAAGTGGACGAAGAGCAGTCCTTGGAATCTGAGGTCTTTATACAAAAAAATGGTGGCTAATTTATCATTCAGGATTTGTGAAGGACACTTTTTCCTTTTCAGTATCTCTAAAGAACAAATCAAATACTGGCTTTCCAGTCCTGAAAATTAGTGCACTCCAGAGAGCCAATTAAGCAT
Organism: Geococcyx californianus; assembly: GCA_013389885.1. Taxonomy (NCBI): domain Eukaryota; kingdom Metazoa; phylum Chordata; class Aves; order Cuculiformes; family Neomorphidae; genus Geococcyx; species Geococcyx californianus. The sequence continues at coordinate 27,546 of VWPV01008605.1, read as the reverse complement.
TATTTGCATATCTCAGCCCCATATTAATCTTCTTCTTTTAAAGAATACTCCAAGTCTTCCTCACAAGCCAGATAGTTGGTATTATCAGACTAATTTATGAAGAATTATTATTACAATATACCTTTTGCAATTATGAGTTATATCAGGTGGCAAGACAGCATGGTTTTGCATTGCCAAGGTGGAAAATAAATTCAGTATTCAATCAACCTGAGAGGAAAAGGACAATTCCTATTTGCATAAACATGTAGCCATGAAAACTAGATGCATGGAGGTATAAGGAAAAGAGACCTATTTTACATGATGTGCATAGAATATTTGACAGTTGAGATTGGAGGCGTCATTGATGTGGGTAGGAATGGTGCAGCTGGTTGCCATGGATATGATTTTTCCTACTGGCAGTGCAAAGATTGGCAGGGCATGGATGCTAAAATTAAAAAAATTATATATGCACACACATACAAACATAGAAACACGCACACATGCGTGGACACAAAAACACCCAAACCACCGCAACATTCTGACAGCCTCATTCTCTTCTTTTGTTGAAAAGCTGTGCATCTTTTTTTTTTTTTGCTAATGACAGCTCATCTAATATGCAGTGTAATTGAGAAACATTTATATTTCTTTAATAAATCATTTATGTACAATACTCATTTATTCCCTGCACACAAAGCCATAGATGTATAAAGTGTATATTCTATGAAATAGAAAGATATCCATATCTAATTTTTAGGGGAAAATGTATATATGTCTGTATGTATCTATGTTTATAATAAGATTCTTTTTTCCTGCTGTAACTTAAAATCTGAGACAATCAACCTTTATATACACATCCAAACTTGAAATGCAAAATAAACGTACCACAGAATAAATGTAAATTTTTGCAAAAAGAAAGATAAGTGATTTTTCACTTATGGTCTGCAGTAGCTTTCTGATTTTCACTCCTATGAAATTTATCTGACTCATATCTTATGCTGTAGTTTCTTCACACCCAAATTAAAAATATGAACGTATGTATTTCTATGCTTCCGTGATAAAGACTGATGTATGAATGGGATTTTTAACGGCCTATCTGATATTGCTTTCCTAAAGAGACCTAAAGGAGACTTCAAAAAGTTCAGCCATTTGAATGATCCAGCCAGATGAACTTTCTTGGATGCTTTGTCGTGTTTATTATAGCCTTTTAACCATGGTGCCACCATTACCACTAACAGCAAAATGAACATGGGATTTCGAGGATAAAAAGTAACATATTAAGGACTGCAATGTTTGAAGTTCCATCTTTCCAATGTGAACGAGCTTTGCTAAGACAAATGTCATGTATAATACCTCTTGCACTGTTGCCTCTCACTGCAAGGTTTGTGCCAATTTTCTTTCAGATCACAGGAAAAGAAAGTCAGTGTATATACAACCTTACAAACATTTGTTTGCATCCAGCAGTGTACATTTCATCCCAGCTTTAAGTGAAAATTTAACAGTTGGGACATAGTCACATAGTCACAAAGTATCACGTATATCTGTACACTCCTGTTTCTGCACTGTCACCCATGATGAGTCAAACTGTGCAAACATGAACTCAGTATAATAGACTACTCAACACAATGACACTCATCACCATTCAAACTAAATTTAAGCTGTATGTCAGAGCTCCTAAACCCTTATTCATCCCTTTCTAAAAATGCAGTCGCTTAACTGCACTAAGGGTTCTTCTAATGTGTCTATCATCAATTTTCCTAAGGTAAAGAAAGTATAGAATGTTACAATTTACAGCTTAATAGGTTGACTTTTAAAACTGTTATGTAAACTAGTAAATCAGGCTGTGTAAGCAGCTGAACATTAGTTTCTTCAGGTTTTTCTCTCCTCCACTCTTTGATATGCCCTTTCTCTGAGCATATTTCTTCAGAACTTAATGTGATAAAATACTGTAAAGTATGGCAGAAAAACTACAGCATAATAAATAAATAAAAATGCCAAACATGGCTAACATCTTTTGAAGCATTCCTTTAATAATCTAGTATGAAATCTGAATGGTGATATCACTGAAAACAAAAACAAAGCTTTTTTTATACATGCTGGTGATAGAGATGTTTTTTCTTTTAACAGTGAATGTGATTTTCCATGCCAACCAAAAGAAAATAGTAAGATGGGGAGTTAGGCATATGCCATACATATTTATATGTAATACATTACTTATGCACTATCTTATATTCCAAATTTACATATATACATCTATATGAACCAGAGAAGAACTGAAGTCTCCATTTTGCCTCTCAAACACTAAAAACATGATCCATTATGCTCCTCAAAGCCTGATTCTTTTATCTTTCAACAACTAAACTCCATTCCAGTTGTAGCTACTGGTTTCGCTCTTTCTCCTGTATGTATTAAGAAACCCTATCAACATTGGTAAAATGCCTGTTCAAAATGAGAAGGTCCCTTAAACCATATAGTTCTTCTCCCAATACTCAAAGACAAATCCCTTGTCCTGTTGTCCTTAGCCCAGATAATTAAATATCATGACAGTTACCTGGGTGGACTGCAGGATCTGAATAACTAAAAGTGTCAGTGACTCTTAGACATAGCCACATTATGTAGTACTGCATTAAGTAAACCTGGTCCCCCTGCAAGAGACTTTCTTCCTTCAGATGGTAACAGTCAGCACAAGCGAAATGCACCAGTGTACGGCCATAATATGGCACAACAGCTGCTCTTCAGGGAGTAAGCATTTAGGGCTGTTTTTCTTAATGAGGCAGTGCTGGCAGACAGTTGCATATCTTACGGAAGATGTCACATAGGCACTTTTTAACGAAGTCTCAGACATATTTTGCATGCTTTTACCCAGTTGCCTAGCCACACTTCAAAATTTTAGTGTTTTGATTGAAGAAAGGAAAACTTAATTACTGTTTTAAATACGTTATTGACTCAATCCTTTCCATGGCTTTTCAGGAATTTTTTGATACCTACTCCATCCCTACTGTAAAAATTTTGAGTGCAACCTGCCACTGACAAGAATTGGAATACTTCAGATTTATTACACAAAGCAATTCTTAATCAACTTAATTTCTTTTGTGCTGTCTCCTGCTACAACCGTGTGAAGCTGTGCTTGTGGCTTCTGTCCTCACAGCATTCTGCAGACTTATCTGGTGCATTTCATGCACAAATCACAAAGCATATATTCATAAACAGTCAATCTTTGCATGAATGCAAAATCCCTGTTTTTACTAAAGATGAGTGCTGCACTTCCCTGCAAACACCAAACAGTTCATCCAAAAGTACTGGAATTCATGCAAAGTCGCTGATCCTGGATAAGCAGGAAGAGTCATTTATTATGAACCTGCAGTTGTCTTTTTCAGTCAGAATGTAACATGGTACAGAATAGGAACCACTAACATACCAGCACAGAGTAAGAAAGAAGAGTATACTCATTAAATATAGGGACTCATAGGGACAAGGCTTTTCTAGCAAAGTGTAAGAAATAGTTCCTAAATAATTCCACTCACTCACAAGAAAAGATTCATTGTAATAACAAAATATATAATGGTTAAAACCCTGTCTCTGTGACGTCAAACAATTGTGTCAGTTCCCTCATGGCAATCAATGGTCATTTTATTAGCAGAGATGGAAAGAAAAAGAGATTTGATGCAGCCCTCAGGTTTACATGGTACTTGGAATACCTACTCATCACTTTTTATTAAACCCATGCTTCCCATAAAATATTCTAGGTCTGGGACTAGCAGGTCTTGACTAGCAATAAAAATAGTCAAAACTTAAGCACCAACTTGAGCAGATGCTTATACATGTATTGTATTGTAGCTACTGAGAAAGAAAGAGCACGAACAGAATTTTAATCCAGATTTTACAGTACTACAGGCCTTGCTCTGTCTAACACTGTAATGTACTTTTGTTTTCAGAGCCTGTATTTCACTGAAAGTCCTCCATGAAAAGTAAAAGTTTTGGCAAATATCGGGGACATAAATATTACCTGTCAGTGGGAGATAGAGGAGGAACTGTCAGCAGTGTCCCCAGCACTAATGTCCTACCAATATGCAATTTTTTAATGAGCTTATTCAAAGAGTACACTTCTGCATCAACCTAGACTCAGGCAAGCTTCTACATTAAATTGTTATAGACTTGCTCTCAGAAGCATCAGGAGTTTAATAAATGACAAAGACATTCATAAGCTGTGGCTCCCTGGGTGTTACCAGGAAAAATATATAAATTTTATGACAGTGACCTATAAATAAGATATAACTCTGCCTTAAGATGTGTGAAGGCTTTCTTGGAAGTGTATTTAACAGAATGTGGAAACCGGCTCATTTTTCAGATCTGGAGCAGCTGGGGCAAACGTTTTGTAAGTTTTCCCTTGGTGAAATTTGTGCCTTTATTCAGGAAAAGTAGTGAAGGATTTAGTTAAAGGATTTGCATTTGTGCCATCACACAGTACACACAGGACAATCTGGTGATGAGGCCCAGTCAGCATGGGTTTATGAAAGGCAGGTCCTGTCAGACCAGTCTGATCTCCTTCTATGACAAGGTTTCCCATTTAATGGATGAGAGAAAGGCTGTGGATGTGGGGTACCTGAACTTCCGTAAAGCCTTTGACACCATTTCTCACAGCATCCTGCTGGAGAAACTGGCTGCCAGGCACAGGCTCTGCTGGGTTAAAAACTGGCTGGACGGCCAGGCCCAAAGGGTTGTGGTAAATGGAAGTAAATCCAGTTGGAAACCGGTCATGAGCCGTGTTCCCCAGGGTTCAGTGCTGGGTCCAGTCCTGCTTAACATCTTTATAAACGGTCTGGACAAGGGAATCAAGTGCACGCTTAACAAGTTTGCAGATGACACCAAGCTGGGTGCAAGTGTGGATCTGCTTGAAGGAAGGGAGGCNGCAACTGAGGGAGCTGGGGTTGTTTAGCTTGGAGAAGAGGAGGCTGAGGGGAGACCTCATCACTGTCTACAACTGCCTGAAAGGCGGCTGTGACGGGGTGGGTGCTGGGCTCTTCTCACAAGTGACAAGCGATAGGACAAGAGGAAATGGCTACAAGTTGTGCCAGGGGAGGTTTAAACTGGACATTAGGAAGAATTTCTTTACTGAAAGAGTGGTCAGGGATTGGAACAGGCTGCCCAGGGAGGTATCTCTGGAGGTATTTAAAAGATGGGTGGATGAGTTTCTTAGGGACAGGGTTTAGTAGGGAGGCAGGCATGGTTGGACTCAGTGATTTCAGAGGTCTTTCCAAACAGATGATTCTATGATTCTATGCAATTGTGAATTTTTCCCTAAAGAAACTAAAGTCAGATTGCATATTATATCCTAAAATGTTCAGGAGAGAAGTAGAAAATTTTCATGAAACAAACCCAGTATTTTTAAGGCAATATTTGTTTTAGCACGTGGATTTATTTTTTTGATTTGGACTTAATAACTTGACCTTCTGTGTTCTCATTTGTCTTTCCCTACTTTTCTCTGAATTTTAGCCACAAAACCCTCCTGCAAGGTGTTGGTGAAATATAATGGGGATAATTTTCCCTGTGATGCTCTTGCTAAACAGTACTTGTCAGTTTTTAAAAAAGGAAATTTTATTTAGGGAAAGACCTGCAACATCAGTCCAAGGAGAACATGACAATCCGTAACTAACTCAGGATGTTACCTGATGGTACTTGACAAAAAAATAACTACTGTTAGACATGTCTTAAACCCCCTCCTCTGCTTCTTCTCAGCATGGCCTAGGAAGTGCACTTTTCCATTTTCTTTGTTTTTTCCATTCATCTATGGATATTAGTTGGATTATTTTGCTTTGCTTAACTCCTCATCATCCTATATCTTAATGTCAATAGTTTATATCATATAGAGGTTTTAGTGCTGTTAGCAATTGCAGTAGCAGCACTGTCATCATACTAAAAATGATGCAAATATTTGAGACTGGATCTAATTCTGTTAAACTCTGCCTGTCAGAGTGGCTATTTGGGCTTCTTCTCTGGCACAGCTGGGATGGTTGCTAGAGCAAAATCAGCTGCCAATGATTTTAACATCACAGCAATGATACCCATTCAGAATAAGTTTAAATGCCAGAAATTTGAGGCAACTTATTCTTCTGACATCTCAGAGCCAGCTCCTACTTAGTAAGAATGACAGATCCTGTCCTAAAGCATCAAGAATGAAGGTAGTTAAAAAGTATCTCAGAAAGACCCATTTCCTTGATGAATCAGTACCTTTTCCTTCACTGAATAATTACAAAGAAAAACACTTACTGAAAGATTTTAAAACATGAACAAGTTTCTTCTCCTTTCACCTATTCACTTCAAGTTTCACCCTTCTATAAATATACAGCACTATTAATAGTGTGTCCTAAACAGAGCTGTAACATAATCCCATCTATGAAAAAAGCAACCCAATTTTCTTGCTGTCATAATAGCAAATAAAAATTACATTTTTCTTGTCAGATGAGGCCTGATTTTCACTTTTATACACAATGCATATCAGAATGTGATATCACATCATCCTAACATAGCCCCAGGAGCCATGGTTACATACTCTTTAAGATCAAAGATATTTCCTACTTCTCTCTAGATCTGTGGAGAAAATGATTTCTGGTTAGTTTATTTTTGGTTAGTTTACTACAGCAACTAGCGGTTGCATCTCCATGGCAACTGAATCAGACAATACAAAGGGTGCAATAAGGCACTGAGCCTCTTCTTTTTGTTCAGTGCTACTGGAAAGGTGTCGTCCCTGGAGTGTTTGTCTCCTTGCACCACTGCTCCGGACTACAGTGTTGAAAGCCCATCCAGTGTCCTTTGAAGCATTTTGCATGGGTTCTTGGCTGTGCCCCTTGGCAGTTCATGGAATTTCAATCCAGATGGAATTACTGGATTTTGCATGTTTCCTTAATGCTTATGCATGAACAACAGCCCAGCTGAGCCACTAGCTACTGCATACTAGAAAATCTAGATATGCCCACTTCACATGGGTGGATTGACTCGGTGGTGCATGTACAGAATGCAGCACTTCTATGAATGTCAAATCTATAATGGACATGCAAAAATACTGTGCCAAGCTTACTGGCTGCAGTAAAAAAATATGCAGCTCAACTCTGTAAAGCATGTGGCGTAACCCTACTCTTTCTGAGAAGTATTAGTTTCACGATGTATTATTTAAACTGTGTGTACATACTTTTAGTTTTTTCCTGAATCTTGCATTAAGACGCAAGAAATAACTTCTCCTCAGGGCTATTCATATTTTATAGCTTTGATTCAAGACATCTGATAGCATTATTTCCTAGTGCCACACTGTTTTTAATTCTCATACAGCAGTAGAAGTGCCACACTGTAGCAGAAATAATTCATTATTGTGGGACTCATGACTTATGTGGAAGAACACATATACAAAGCAAAACCTACATTTCTGTGCTTAATGAAATAGTCTGTCAACTGTTATGGTGTTCTTCCTCCATGCGTTGAAATTCAAGGCTCTTGTTTTGTTCCTGAGTGCAGAATTAACTCGCCTGGTGGATGAGAGGAGGGCTGTGGATGTGGTGTTCCCAGACTTCAGCAAGGCATTTGGCACTGTCTCCCACAGCAGACTAGTGGAGAAGCTGGCAGCCCATGGCTTGGACGGGAACACCCTGTGCTAGGTTAGGAACTGTCACATCCAGCTGGCGGCCCGTCACTAGTGGTGTCCCCCAAGTTTCAGTGCTGGGCCCGGTCCTGTTTAATATCTTTATTGATGATCTGGATGAGGGTATTGAGTGC
>VWPV01008605.1:0-19372 GCA_013389885.1 Geococcyx californianus | reverse complement strand
TTTAGGCTTGACATTAGGAAGAAGTTCTTCACTGAGAGGGTAATTGTTCATTGGAATGCTCTGCCTGGGGAGGTGTTGGAGTCACCGTCCCTGGAGGTGTTTAAGGAGAGATTGGATGAAGCGCTTAGTGCCATGGGGTAGTTGACAAGTAGGAGTAGGTGTAGGTGTTCAGTCATAGGTTTGACTCGATGATCTCAAAGGTCTTTTCCAGCCTTATGATACTGTGATACTGTGAATTACCTGTCTCCTGGACAATTATAGCCCTCTTTAATAACCAATTTTCTACCATAACTCTACAGTAGAAATTTAGAGATAATCTAACCTTCAGTAAAGTGACTACTGGAGTCAGACTGGAAAATAGCTTAAGGAAAATAGGTATAACGTTTCTGAAGGGAAGTATGAAAAACAGTCCTTATGGAAGTGCCAGTATGGGGGAAGGCTTGCCAGCCTTGGTTTGGGGCTGGTCTTCTTTAATACTCTCATGAAGGATCTTCGCAGGGGAGGTATGATTATATTGGTGACATGCATGGATAGCACAGAGGCAGGAGGTGTTATTAGAATGTAGGTGGATCAGATCACATAAACTCATAGAATAGATGAATGGTTTGATTTGGAAGTGGTCCTAAAGATCACTGAGTTCCAAACCTCTACCATAGGTAGGGACACTTTTCACTAGATCAGGTTGCTCGAAGCCCCATCCAGCCTGGCCTTTAACGCTTCCAGGGATGGAGCAGCCACGACTTCTCTGAGCAACCTGTGCCAGTGCCTCACCACCCTAGCAGAAAAAAAAATTCTTCCTAATATTAAATCTAAATATCCCCTCTTTCAACCTAAAACCAGTAACTCCCACCCTATCACTGCATGCCCTTGTAAAATGTCCCTCTCCATCTTTCTGTGCCCTACCTTTTGATACTGGAAGGCTGCTATGAGGTGTCCCCAGAGCCTTCCCTTCTCCAGGCTGAACCCCAGCTCTCTCAGCCTTGTATTCATACAGGAGGTCCTCTAGACCTCTGATCATCTTTGTGGCCTCTTCTAGACTTACCCAAACAGATTAATAGGGAGAATTACTGAGCCTTGTGATTAAACAGGAGGAATTTTTAAAAGTATAGATAAAAAGTGTCTTGGTTAGGGAGTAATCAAAAGAATTTCTGCTCGCAGGTGGAGTTAATCATCCAGAAACAGCAGAGAAAGACCTGCTTGTCCCAGCTAGCAGGGAGATGGCTGTGGTCTGCCAGTCTGATGCAAAGAATGAAGGTGGCAGATTTGACCCTAAGATCCATAAATAAGGATATTGCCAGAGGGGACTGTAAATACAACAATGAAAGGAAATACTAAGACCTTGTCCAGAGTCACCACAATAGGAATTAGGCAAGTGTAGAGAAATGGAGAAGAGTATGATGCCCCTTGGAGTTAAAGTGTATGGATTTGGACATGGTTGGTGACCAGGAGGCTGGCTTGCCACGAAGTAGCTTGGGTAATGGGTAGCTCCTTGAGATCACTTGTACACACCTATTAGATATTTTCTAAATGAAATCATGTGTGGTTTTAGAAGGTGGTTGCACATTAATTGTTTTTTACTTTACAGGTGTGTAAAATACTGTTTATTAATGACTAAATAAAAGGTACAATGACTGAAGTAAAAACAATTACAACAAATAGGCATAAACTTAGCCAAGAGCTAAGGATGTCTAGCAGCCTTCTTGTGTCAGTATGTAGACAAAAGAAGTAAATGCAGATTTACCTGCTGTCAAAAGGAGAGTGGGTTGCCATTTGCAGTTGGAAGCTATTTTATAACTATATTCCTTAGTCAGACGTAGGAAATAATACAAATATGTCCACAATGAAGGCTACCTGTCTTGTCTGAGATTTGCAAAGACGAGTGGTATAGGTTGTATGAGAAACATATTGACATGAAAAGACCATGGAAATGCATCTCCCCCTTGTTTCTGTTTCTGGATGAAAACTTTTTCTTTTTCAAGTTCTTTTTGCTTTTTCTGGAGAAATTCATCTGGACTATCAGCAAACTCAGGGGAAGAAGCGATAATTGACATAATTATTATGGAGAAGCTGTGGGAGGATGGTAAAAAATGAGATTGGTCAGGAAAGGACAGTTAAAAATAGATGTTTGGAGCCTTGGAGGAAGCTGGGGCTCTTAACATGCCCAGTACTGGTACTGGGGGAACCTTGTCCCAGAGCTGTAAGCAAAACTGGCAGATGAGAAAACTATGCATTTGTCTGATTTTTTCTTTGGTTTGGTTTCTAAGAAATCCTTGTGGTCTGAGGTGTCTCTTCAGAAAATAGGATCAAAAGTTCTTATCACACCTCTCAAAGAGAAGTAGAGTGCCCAAGCGACCTTCGTCCACTGCCAAGAGCAGCTTGAATGGGTATCTATTATTTGATTCATGGGGCAAGAATGTATAAAGTCAAGAAGTAGGAGCTGTAACTAAGCATTCAAGTCACTAAAAGCTGAAACCATCATCTCCATTTCCAGGTTGTGCATATTTTTGCTTCTAACCCTGACACGAGGACACCTGCATTGCCAGGCTTCATTGCCAGCCAGAATTAATCATGTCTTGACTATGCCCATCTCCTTGACCTCCTTCCATTTGTCCATCTCCACCTCCACCTACAAGGTGTCTCATGATTTACTTGTATCCTTGCTTCGAATTGGGGTTTCTTTGGTGGAAGTCAAGGTTAAACTGGCTCATGAGCAAAGCCTTTGCCATCAATGTCAAAAATTATTTCTTCAAGCACAAGAACAGAAAGAAAATCCAGTCCCTTTCCTTTTGATCTTGCAAGGCATTTTGCCAAAAAAAGTAGTTACCTATGTGGAACAGACAATGCTGGTCACCTTTGTGAAATTTTGCCCTGTCAACCAAAGAAGGAATACAGACTGAATTTAGAGCGGTGGAAAACCAAAGGATTTTTGCTAGTGTCATTTTTTTAAAAATAAATATCTCAACATTCAGATCATTATCAAAAAAGATGAGAAAAGGTTTAATAATTAGGTCAAGCAAATAAGAAGAAACAGATTATTTGGGACATAAAACATAAAAAAAGTAGAGAGCCTTTTTAGGAAGAAGTTCGCAAAATAAATGACACAGATTATATTTAGATCATGTGGTAAATAATCTGAGAAATTTTAAAATGTGAAGCATACGCTAACAATATTGATGCTCATACGTAAATGAAGTAACGTAGTATCTGGTCAACAGATACGTTTCTAACAAAATCCAAGACAACTTAATCGACATTATTTCAAGGCATCATCGTACTCTAGGGATGAAAATTCATAATCTGGATGAATCATGTCAACTGTTTGATGACAGAGTGCCTGGACTTTGAAAAGCAGCTGACACCTTAAGTACGTCTAAACCAATTCATGAGCTCCCTCCTGCTCTTAATTGGCTGTAAATACGTGACCTGTTACGCCTTCCTGCCACTCAGGACTACTCTTTCATTCTTGTGTTCGGGGATGTAGGGAGTGGGTGCATGGAGGAACTGTCTTCTGCAAAAAAAATGTAAAACCACTAAAATTTAAAAAAAAAAACAAAACCAGAAAAAATATTTGCTTAGGCCTTAGAGGTAGGCAAGTAACACTGGTCCCCTTTCACAGATGGGAAAGGAGGCATAAATATGTTCAGCAACTAATTCAAGGTTAAACAGATCAAGAAGCAGTGTAAATAACCACGAAGTTCCTAATAGTCAGAGAGAGGGGTAAACTGCATTCTGTTAATGGAGAGACATCAGAAATACGTATGGAAAAACAGTTAACATGGAAAAGAAGGAATTGTATAAGTAACTCAGAGTATGTCCATTAGTAATCAACATTATAAAATTGCTCTTGAAACTTGATATGTAGACTGCTGTTGGTTGTAAAAATTAATTGTTCATATATTACAGAAAGGAATTAAGTGGAACAATTCTGAAGGGAGTTGTTTAGTATTCCTTTAGACCTCCATGTTCTCTGAATTTTAGTTTATAAAAATGTAAACTCATGATAAGACTTTGGGGAGATGGAGTTTTTGTCTCATCTGTTGTAAAAGGTGTTCCTTGACTGAAATTTTTTCTGTTGAGGTAAATTGTGACAGGATATGATTCAGCCCTTCCTCACTAGGGACTGACACCATCTGCCAAGTTTGATTTGAGAAAGATTTTGTCGTTTTTCTTTCTGGAAATCTCATTACACCTGAAAGCACAGCTTTTATTTTCTTAGAAGAAATAATGCAATCCAATTTTCTCTCTTATCTAAAAATATTATCTGTTCTGTAAAATCCATGGAGTTGGTGTTGAAATAAAACTTTGCTAGGCTCAGTAAATTCACGTTAAAATACATTTAAATAAGCTAAATAAGAAACTTTTCTCAAAGACTGACAACTGGAAGAGAAAAACGTCTTTGTTAAGACTGTCCAAGTTATTGTTACTGGTTTTGTCCACCACAGCTGACCTCTGGCTGCCTAAGAAATTCTCAGTGTACTTCTGATTGACTTTCGCTAGTGATGGGAGTTGCAGACTGGTTTCATGCCCAAGGCAGAGAAAGGCCTGGATCCATCCTTGAAGAATACCTGTGTAGGGATAATGAGCTACTCTACTAAAAATATGTCTAATATTTCACTGTTTCTTCCATGAAAAAGGCAAGCAAAGAAGAAATTCTGGCACCTGAATGGTGTCAAACACCTGAGCAATTCAGGCTCTGCTCAGTTCCTGGGTATTGTGTCCATACGCAACCTCTAAGAGCTAACTACAGAATCCTAATTATTGTATGATTATTGTGACACATTTGATAGTCTGCACACAGTTGTTTGTGCACTGTATACTCACATACAGAGTGCACTGTACTGTGATTTTTGTGGTGTATAACTGTTATTACACATATCATATTAGCAGGGTGGATGAATAGTTTCTAATAAGCAAAATTTCCATCTGTTTTTATTTATTCTCTGTTCAGTTTCTTTCTTCCTTCCAAGCTTCCAAAACCTGGATCACAATTTTCGCAGATGTATTTGCTGTTTGAAATTATACAGCTAGTAATTTGTGTGAATTATCCTTAGCTTCTGAGCTGTTTGGTTTGCGGTTCTGATATTGTGCTGTTTTTCCTGAACAGGGAGTCAGACCAGCAGTTTCTGCTGAATGAACATCCCACTTTGAATTGATTTCTATTGTAAATTTACTTCTAATTTATCATCTAAAAATAAGATGGGGTGGTTTTCATCAATATTCTTGCAAAAACCCCCTATTACTTTCTGGATGTTTCTGAAAATAGCTCACTGAAATTTGCTCAAGGAAATTTGCTCAAGGAAATTTGCTCAGGAAGCACAAACTAAAAGAATAAAAATACAGTAAAAGGTGTGTATTTGCAAATATGAACAAGTACTCACAGAATGTTTTGAAGAATCTTCGTTATTCTGATAGTAATTATCATTCTGTCTACACTGGTTTGGAATCTGAGAAGGATTACTGGGGTTATTTTCAGAACATCCTTTTTGACCAACTGGCACATTAGTACTAGAAATGTTCTTTACTCTGTCGGGTTTAAGATTTTACTGTACTAATGATAAAATATTGTGATAGATGGCAGTTCATCTCAGTTAATTGCACTAAAAGAAAAAAAGCTGTTTCCTAATGAATATTCACAGCTTGTATAAATATAAATCTTTTCCTTTTCAATAAATGTTGTAATCCCCTTTCAGGCTAAAGGATCTCTCTGCCTTCAGTCTCAGTCCTTGGTAAACTGCCAAGCACAATAGGGCATTATTTAACATATGCCAGGACTTCATCAACATGCATGGTACTACAGAGCAATTGCAGGCACTTTTTTTTTTCTTTCTTTTTTTTTCTCTTTTTCCTTTGCATTTACGTGTAATTCATGAAAAATATACTCCAGCATGTAAATCAGCACTTGCTAAATGCCTAGTAATACAGTTCCCTTTATTTTCCAGGGCTGTTGTTGAATTTTTCACAAATCCAGGAAATATGTTTGCTCTGTCTCTTTTTCATGTCAACCTCCATTTGCAGCCTGCAGAAGGTAAAAATAACATATTTGTTTGCTTGCCATACAGACTGCTCTGTAAATAAATCATCTGATAAGCTACAAAAAGAGAAGCAGAATTATATTCATTCCTTTAGTGTTATACCAGTGGGAATGGTGGAATTACTGTCCCTATTAGCCTAGGTGACAGTAAGCTAGTCTGCTAACCTGGCAAGTATAGGGAGAAATACTATAAGTAATTTGGTATCTAGCATTTACCACCTAGCAATAAGTAGTCAAATCAAAGATATAAATCAAATTTCAGTTAGTCTTCAGGTAGACTTCATCCTCCTTATCTCCAAAGAAAACAAACTCTCCTCCTATTTCCTTATTATTGTTATTGTTGATATTATTATTACTAATATTAATTTTTAATTAATAACATTTACAATACATAAAATCCCCACAAAGACACAACATTTAAGAGAATCCTCAAACATTCTCATTTTATTATTTACTAAAGACCCCAACACCAAAGGAGTGTAGAGATCTCCAGGTTACTAATATCTTTTTGTTGATATAATTAATAGCACAGAAGCAGAGGAGATAACAGAGGAAAGTTTTGTTATGCTTTTATACCATGAATAACAGATAAATAAAATGATGTTCCCGACAGTCTGTGTGTTGCAAGAGATTCATTTTTTCTTTCTTTTTCTTTCCTTTTCAATTATTCCCCTATTTTAGATCCTTTTCAACTCATTTCAAACATCTCTCTCTCTCTCTGACCATACCAAATCCATTGGCTTTGAAAATATTCTAGAAAGGAATTAGTTTTACTTCTATTGCATCCTTCTGGCTATTGATAACTTTAGATTACATTATTTCTTGGGATTCTCCATCAAAATGTGTTTCAGAAATTAGCCCACCTTACCTTAGAGTGAGTAAAGCTTGAAACCTGAGTGTCCTACTCATCTCCATGGTAAGAAGTGAATTTGACTCAGGCAAGATAGATGGGTTTTAGCAGGGCTGAAATACAAGAGTATAAGAAAAAGAAAGACCCAACTGGAAATTTAAAAAGGACATTCTCCCACCGTTTCCATGTTGAATAGCTATTATAGAAAACATTATGTCAGTCTGTGCATCTTAGTTTCACCCTTACGTGAAACATGGATGGCAATGTAAGTTAGAAACCTATTGAGGAAAGCTACTAATAGTCAGATCAAGATCTCTTTTTCCCATGATCTCCAGAGATTTGAACACAAGTTGTCCCTCTGAAAGTGATGTTTCTTCTTCAAACATTGAGGTAGTCAACAATATAATTTGCTATAGTGCCTCTGCAAGAAGCAAGAACATACAGCTATTTCACTCTAAAAAACTAATGAGATTTGTGCATTTAGATTTGTACCGGGATAAACAATTTTCAGGTGCGCAGTTATCCAGCTCTTGAGTTATTAAGTGCTAAAGTCACAAAAATTATGCTGTACCACATTGTGCCTAACTTTAACACAGTGAGTACTTAATGGAACACTGCCTTCTGAAAGTCTACATGTGACATCACTCGCTCAAATCAAGCAATACCCATATTCCTCTGGCCTTCATCCAAACAGCAACAGCGTGACTGTGTGAGGTAAATGGCTGCTACAGATGATTGTGGTATTTCTTAGGCTAAAATCAATTTCTGTTGTTCAGTGCAGACTTTGGACAGAGCGTAGCTCCTGCTTAGAAAAGCACAAATTCCTGTGGTCTTTAAGAGTAAGAGAAGTCTGAAGTTTTATACTTGTACAGTGTAGCTGGCTTCAAAAAGGTTATTCTTGACAAGATGTAATGAAACCAAAATCAAACTGAATATCTTCATAATGTGTTTAAATAACTATTAAGTATTCAGAGGAAATTTAATATCTCCGCAGTATGCCCATGAGATATCTTGACAGAAGCTGGGTGACTGCAAAATTAGAATATTTTTTCCTCTTGGCTGTGTTGTACAGAATTTAGTTCTGGTAATAAGTCCCCATGGTTCTGCCTGCCAGGCCCAGAGGGGTGTAAGTGCTGAGCTAGATAAAAATGCTATGAAGTCCAGCAAATACAGAAATTTAAATCTAACACAAGCTATTTGTTTTGAGTTTTGTCTGATTTCTGATGTTTGTGTCCTTCAAGTTCTCCCCACTTTATGGACCAAAAGGGTTGTATATAGGTACATGACCTGAATAAAAATAATAGGTTGCATTTTTTTAGGGAAGTCTGAGGAAACTGATCTTCCATTAGTATCAGGCGGAAGGCACACCTAAGTCCTCTTACATATGACTAGGAGAGTGTAGCTTGGCAGTTTCTTCTCTGTCCTTTAATACTGCATGTTTAATCACCAGGTGAAGATAACGCCTTCACACTGGCACTTCACATAGTGAAATGCCACTGTGCAATATCTAAAACACTGAGTTATATCACCACAGTGCAATTAAATCTTTATAACATTCCTCAAAACAATTGAGTCTCCTGCCCCTGGCAGACAAGCTACTGAGCAGAATACTTAGGCATACATTTTATTGGTGTATAAAGACAAGGAGAAAATAAATGTTTCAACATTGTATTGAGCGGCAGCACAATTCTTCAGTCATCTAAACATTGCTACTTTTTCCATTCAAAATTTTCTATCTGTTTTTTCTTTTTAATTTAATTTTTTTTTTGGCCAGAATTAATGTTACTAAAAGCCACAAAATCTGGAATCTCAAATGGCTACAGAGGATCCTATATTTATGGCATTGTGTAGTTTAAACACAGTTCTTCATTTTGACAATAACAAAATTTTCCCTATGGTTGTCTTCCTAAAGATGGAATGATCTCTTTTGTGAGGTAGGCTTCAAATTTATTTATTTTTCTGTCTGGGTGTCTCAGTTTAGCCCCAACTTTCAGTAGCTAAAACTAACTTTCAGTAGCTAAAATTGTCCAGTTCAGCTCCCAAATTCCACACCTCCACCTCCAGGGAACGGGGAGAGGAAAATGAGAGGAAATTGCAGATTGGAAGCTAAAACTACAGCTTTAATGAAATGATGATGATAAAAATAGTAATAATGATTAAAATAACTAGAATGTAATGAAATATGTTCAAATATCTAGGATCATGCCCCTGTCCCACCCTTTGATAACTGTACCTCACCACAAATGCCTTAGAGCAGACATGGGGGAATGGGTCCACAGCTGGGAGGGAGCTGAACTCAGGAACTGGATTCAGGGATGCACGGATCCAAAGTCAAGAGCAACCTGACAATCGACGCTGACCATCACAGAAGAGAGTGAGACCCTTATGATCTCTCAGTTTTATACTGAATGTAACTTATATGGGATGGAATACTCTTGTTGGTCAGTTTGGGGTCTACCTGTCCTGTCCAGTCCCCCCTGCAGGTGCAGCCTTTTTCGCCAGCTCAAGGATGGCCTTGGTGACTAAAGGAGTAACTGTAAACATTGATTATCTGCATACTGATGCCTTGTGTTATCACTTCTGGAGATAAACTGCCTGAAATATATACAGTGTTTTTAGAAAATGAAGTGACATTAAGGCTGAGCCAGAGTCAGGGAACAGACCTCAGTCAACGCAAACTGTAACACTGGGTTGACACTTCTTGGGTAGGCATTGTGGTTTTAACTTCTAAGAGACATGTCAAGGGCTTATATTCTTGCTGCTTTTAGATGAATTCACCCTTCCTAGGGTCAGTTTGATTTCTGCATTCGATTTGATTTTCTGTTCTCCTGACTTCTGAGACTTCATAGTAAGAATTACTTAGGTCTTTTTTTGGTTAAAATAAATAATAAAATTATGTTAGCACAAGAAATATAAACCTATAGTGTAAACCTGCAGGGCATTTATATCTTTTCAGCAGCATTACTTGAAATACTGAATTTTGGCATAGCTATCACTATCATTCAGGGAGTCTTCCTGCTTTTCATGTCAGGTATCTCTGGTTTCTTTTTGTCACCATCTCCTTTTTCATACTGTTGTGGGTATTTTTTAGGAAACACATGAGCAACAGGAATTACTAAGCCTATCGTCACTAGACAGCTAAGTTGATTCCTTCTGCTATTCAGTCTCAAAACTAGTTCTTTCCAGACTGGGTGGTATCTCTATTCAAAACCAGCTTCACCGAGAGCAGAGGTTTTACTGAAATTCCTTTAATAAATCAGGAAGTAAAAAGTCATGGTAATAAGAGAAAAGGCAGGCAAGTCCCACTTTCAAAGTATCATTTCGAGCCTGAAATGTATATTCTGAGAGAGTTCCCTCAAATCAAAGAGAATTCATGAACTGTACAGAGACAGACCTATTACCTTAAAGGGGAGACACAGCGGAGATTTCAAGCTAATAAACACTTTGGGTTAAGTAACTTGCCTCTGCGTCAGGCTGGCATCTTTACTTGTTGTAAAGATTAATCATATAGGTGATGGAAACTGATAGCTCTCTGCGGCCAGCTCTCCAAGGGCCACTGTCTAAGCAGGGAGCCTCAAGCTCCTGGGTGGAAGTCCTCATCAATGTTCAAGTGCTTTGCAGAGCCTGGTACTTGTTGAGGGACAAGGACCAGTGGCATGTGCCACACTGCTCTCTGCCAGGTACCTGGGGCTCCCTGCAGAGACTTGTCCCTCCAAAGGGTCAGTTGTGTAGATGTGTCCTGTGGAGAGCTGGCCACAGAGAAGTTGGTTGTGGAGAGCTGGCTGTGGAGAATTGTCCTAGATGTACAGACAATGGCACATACTACCAGCAGTGCTTAAAGTTACTATTAAATCATAAAAGATAGGATCATACATGTGTGCAAAAATTTCTTCCTGCTATACTGTCTCCACAAAGAGGGATTTAGGAATATTCTGATTTAGAGCTTGTATCTAGACTCTTAGGTTTCATAGTCAGCAGTGAACTTCCTCACCAGGAATTTGTTCAGTCCTTTCTTGGTTTTTTTCAACCCATTTTTAAAAATTAGTACCCCAAACATTGGCTTTACCTTTACCCTATGGAAGCAAATCTCACAGGTAGGTTATCGTGATCTGTTTTTTATACTGCAAGTAATCACAGTTTGTAGCCCTGTGTTTATTTTTTCTGTATCTTTTGTAACTTCATAGGTCTCCTTTCTAATCCAAGGAGCCTAGTCTGTGTAATTTCTTTTCATATAGATTCTGTTTCATATTTGATCATACTTTTTCCCATTAAATCTGAATATCCTGAAAAGGTTCTCAGCACTGAAAAACTTTGTCATGTCACCATTTACCTAGTTTTTCTGAATCATTTATGAAAATGTTAAATAGCCTAAAATTCGTCACTTATCTTGGTTGGAATTTCTTGATAATGACTCTGCAGGAGGACGACTGCACAAGTTAGAGAATGAAAAAGTCATGAAAATGAGGGACTAGCCCCTTTAATTATGAAATGGACAAGAAGTACACTATATAGAAGTAACAACTCTAATGGGTTGCAGCTTGAAAATCTGTTCAAAAGTAAGAGGTACCAAGTGCACACCTGACTGCAAAACCGGGTCACAGGGAGCAAAGGATAAATAAGGTAGGTAGGGGATAAACAAACAGTTTGCTTGGGTCTATAAAGATTTTATTTAAGTACTAGGTCTTGTGAAGGTAAAGGAAGTCCAAGTAACCATAGATTTATAAAGGAACAGTAGTTAATAAAAGAGGAATTCACTAATAAGTACAATATAATATCATGTTAAAAGAAAATTGAAACTGTAGAAGATCAGCCAAAATAAATATTATAACAGAATAATCTAATGTTCCTCAAAAGATGATTACACAAAAGGAATAGTGCACCATAACATAACTTCCCCTTTCTATGGTTTCAGACACTTATGCTATCTTACACAAACACAAGCAGAGCAGTTCTTTAAAAAGGACAGGTTGAAGTGCATGTGAATAAGCCTCTTAAGGATGACCAGTTTGATTTGCGTTATCACTGACCTTGGTGTTCGGTGCTAGGATGCTAGTAATTATTAGGTTATGAGTTCAAAACCCACAAATTTGGTTTTTAAGGTCACCGTGTAAACTCACACGTCCTCTCTGCTCCTGACTGTCTAATGCAAATCTGAGCAAACTGCTCTAGAAAGGGTATGAAAGTAATTCAAATATATATGGAAAAGAGGAAGGAAAGTCACAGCTGGTGGAGCATGGCAGACATCACTAAAATCATCAGTGACTTGGAGGAGGTGAATACAGAACTAACATTTGAATTCGTTATGATAAGAGAACTCTAAGATACCATGCGAAACTACTTCGCCACAGGTTTCTAAATAATGGTCCCACAGCATTTAATAAATTCACAAGAGTCTGTGATATTCATACATATAATTTGTCAAAAGTATGTGGACAGATTTATAACTGGTTGATCTGATGTCCCTAATGAAGCTTCCAGTCTGGAAGTCCTCAAGCCAGTGGCTGCCAGATGCCAGTCAGTGGTGAGGGACAGTTTGTCTGTGAGGAAGAAAGGGTCACAATATTGATGGTCTTCACCCCAGAAGCCATGCTCTGTGGTTGAGGTAAACCTAGATTAGACTGAGATAAATGGATCCAGAGAAACATCTTTTCTATCTTGTGATGAGTCAACATTGTGTATTTAAGCTCATAACATGACATATTTTGCTGCTTAGCTGTACTACCTCCTCTGTAAGAGACATTTGTAAGGGACTACATTTATGTAACTTTATTTAAAGATGACTTCTTCCTTGGAGAGAGAAAAGGCATATATTAAAGAAGACAGTTTCAAGTTGTTTTCAGTTGGCTTTTTTTTTTTGTTTATGACATCCTTTTTTAGTTTTTCTAAACTTTACCATATAGCAAAGAGAAATACCTTAGGAAGAATTTCATTAAGAGAAAAGCTATTAGGACAAAAACATGTAAGAATGATTGAACAAATACAAGAAAAAGTAATAACTCACATATCTATTCATGTTTTAGAAAAGCAGTGGTATATTAATTTCCCTTTTTGCCAGAACTACAGTGCTTATATTCTGTTGTCTGTTAGGATCTGCTTCTCTTCTTGACCCTATTTGTCACCTTCTTTTTATTTCTGCATTTTAAAATAGGGATTGGAGGAAGAAATTTCTTTTATTGGAAACTAAGTAGGCATTCATCTGAAAGAAGAATTTTACACATAAAATGAATTCTATAACAATCTGAAATTTCACAATTAATACCAATTCATATCAATATAACAATAGTTAAATTTGTTGCAGAATTTCTTAGTGTGAGTGTCTAGAATATCCTGATAAAAGTAAATACAGTGGTGCAACACTAGTTGAAAGTGATACTGAACATCATTCAAAAGCTAGTTCAAAATCAGTAATAAAAAGCTTATTATTTTAAAGGGCTTTTCCATCGGATTGTGGAGGCTCATAATAGTAAAGCTCATCCCAGCTTTTCAATTGGCATGCAGGGGTTTTTTTCCTGCAAATGAAATGCCAAGGTTTTTCTTTCCTTTGCATCCACACTGTGCTTAGCATGAGTGTGTGTGTGTGGTGCTCTATGAAGAAGATAAATGTGAAGCCAACCATCACTGCTATTGTACCGATAAGAGGTCTCTAGTGCTGTCCCCCAAACTGTTGGCAGTTGCAGGAAATTGACTAAATCTTCCATATGTTTTGCGGTGCACAAAGCTGCTTCAGGGTTTCTGTAGGAAACTAGTAGAAAACTAGTAATTGTTGTAGAAGTTACTGTAAAAATACAAACAGTTTCATCAGAGATAGCGACCAATGTCCATAGCAAATTAGGACTGTCCTCCTTTAGGGGAAACTAAATTTACCTTTGTGTAAGTCACAAAAATTTATTGTGTTTTGGAGGAGTTACAAAATCTGGAAAAAATATTTCCTAAATTTATCCATGCACTCTTCTTTAGATGGTTTTTGTGTCTGTGTAACATCCTAACTTTCAGATATTGAGTAGATATAACTATTAGATTCAGTGACCTGGTGGAGCAACAGACCATGATCTGGTGTCCTCAGGTCCTGCTAATCTCATGACAAGGGGACTAACACTGTTTAACTCTCTTTGCTCATGTGTCTTAGCTGTTTCATCTCTCTCTCTGCTCTCTGTAGTGGTGAAGAAAATTAACCAATATACTTTCAGAATTAGAACTATCAATTGTAAAGAAGCATTACGGTTTGCAACATATTCAAGGACACAGCTTTGTTCACCTCATGTGATTTTCTGCTGGCATTTTGAAATAGAACTGCATGAAGGATAAATCTGTTGGAATATCCACAAGGAGCTTACCTATGACTAATATAACCAGTGAGTGGGTGGTGTAATTAATCACTACACAACACTACGGCTGAAACACAGTTTCTTTGAAAAAAGGGGGAACCTCAAGCTAAAATAAATGATCTGGACTTTACTTTTAGGGGTTATTTCCCCAAGTGTCCTGGAATAATTCCATGAACCATCATATCTGTCACTCTCTGACTTTTACAAAGCATCCCTCCAAGAGGCAAAGTAGGAATCATTAAAAAGTCATCATTTGTGAACAGTCAGTGTGCTATATTACCAGTGAGGTTGTTTTCTGGTGAAGGGAAATACTGAAGTACTCCAGTGTGCAAAGGGCTGACAAATAGTGATGTTGCCTGTTGATCACTGCACCTAGCACTTGACTACAAAGGTAAGAAGAGCCAATTATCTAAAAGGGTTAGTATTATTTAGTGCGACAGGTATTTGTGGGGATGTCAGGGGACCTTCACTTACCTGTTCTGTCTTGCAGGTGCATGGGAAGCTGTCCATCACTTTTGGAAGGTTTTGGATAAGTTTTGCTGAGTGCTGTATGTAATATATTGGAGAGGGATTTGTGTACCAGCAGAGTAGACACAGCAGACTACTACAGATAGAAAAACAACTGTGGACACATTGTTCTGCCTGTGTCTGGTAAGCCAGTCAAACTGCTGTCAATGACAGCAAGGCAGTCATCAGTGCTTGTGGGCTAAATGCTTTGGGCACAGCAGCAGGCACCCCAGTGACAACAGTGACGGTGCTCCAAAAATCTTCATTTCATTCTCCTAAAACTTCCCTGTCTCCAATCCTCACCCCGAGATTGACTTCCCAATCTAGAAACACACTCAGCATAAGTGTGATGCCTTGTGCCTGGGTGTTTTGCATGTTTTCTCTGATGCACAGTCAAAGCACAGGTTGTTAGGCCTATATGGATTTGTCCCCTTACCAAACTACTCTGAAAAAATGCTGCAGTTAGAAAAGAGATGAAAAAAATTTAAAAATCAATATTATCAGCTGACTTCACCTATACTGCTGTAAGAATTTTATGCTGCACATTCTTCTGGTAAGCTGGAAGACACTAGCATATACAACCATATGACAGCCATAGATTAATCCATGCAAGCAGCATGCTAATTTGAAAAGTATAATCTGAATTTATGATCTGCGAAACATTATCCCTTAATTTATATTATTTCCATCCTCTTTTTATATTTTCAAAGCCTGTTTTTGTTTTAGTTCCCTTTCTTCAAGTTCATTTTAAGTTAGGTAAATAATTAATTTGTAAAATTCCAGTTTTGGTTTGGGTTTTTTTTTGTGGGTTTTGGGGGGGTTTTTTGGGGTTTTTTGGGGGTTTTTTGTTTTGTTTTTGTTTTGTGGTTTTTTTTTTTTTTCATTTTTCATCCTAAAGAGTCAATATTGATGTGAAAGAAGGCTTTTTGGAGTAATAGGTTTTAATAGTGAAAACAACATTTTCTGCTCCCATTGAAGTTAATGGCAAAATTCTTACTAATATTAGTGAACCAAGAAGTGGGCTTTTAATATTACACTGTTTGGCTGGAATGAAGCAAATTATGCTGATTGCCATGAGAAATTAAATACTATCAACATATTCACACCAGAGCGTGCACACAAACCCACATTCACATAGAATTCCTATAAAAACTCTCTTTCTGTTGCTCAGCACTGGCAACAGATCAGGTCCAGTATTCAGTTTCAACTCAGACCAAAAAAAACCCCAAAACATTTTAAAAGGTGATGTTCCCTGTGTCACTTCAAGGCCCAGTTTCAAAGATGTTTTGGAAACCATTCAGTTTTGCTGTCTTTTTATTTAGTTTTTCTAACCATGACACTGAACTGTATCTTCGAGCTCCTTTGCAAATGTAACAGCAAGGACCTTTCCCCCACTGAAGTCACTAAGGCCACTTCTATTATCTATAGTAGGAGAGTGATTGATGGCTGTAATTGGCTATCACCATGGTATCTGAGTCATACTCATAGTCATACAAATTTAGTAACCTTGCATCAGCAATATTCGAGCCTGTAACAAGTGCAGAAAATGCAGAGGCACGCAAATACTGTACACAGGACAGATGGAAAGTGTTCAAGGCCAGGCTGGAAGGGACCTTGAGCAGCCTCATATAGTGGGAGGTGTCCCTGCCCATGGCAGGGGGAGTGGAATTGCCTGAGCTTTAAGGTCCCTTCCAGCCTGAACGATTCTATGATTCTATGAAATGAGGAACTGGACCTCATTAGAATTCTTCTTGCTTCAGAATATTACAGGGAAGTGAGAATACCTACCCCGTTTTATCATGGTGACAGTGGTGACACCCCTTTCCAGAGATCTTGTGCAGCACCTGTAGCACTCGGGTTTCTTGCTAGTGTTCATTTTCACTCTGAATCACAAAGGGTGTGGGGAGGTATCATAAACACCAGGAGAAAATATATATAACCTAACAATAAAGAAGGCAACAAATTTATAGTGATGACGGTGGTAAAAACAGGCACAGTTGTGTGGGACTGGGTTGTGCAGGGTGGCTGCCAGCTCAGGAGCTTGAACCCTTGGACCAGAGCTAAGGAGGTGAGGCTGCTTTAGGTCTCCTTGCTGCAG
Organism: Geococcyx californianus; assembly: GCA_013389885.1. Lineage (NCBI taxonomy): Eukaryota > Metazoa > Chordata > Aves > Cuculiformes > Neomorphidae > Geococcyx > Geococcyx californianus. The sequence goes on along the minus strand of VWPV01008605.1, from coordinate 2,561 downwards.
AGCCTGCAAAACAAGTATTCATTGGCTCTGCCTGCGCCTGCTTCATTACTGTAGCTATTACAATAGCTAGTTCATTACTGTAGTTCACAAGAGTGGGGCTACTCAGTGACTAGACATTTCATTAAATTGCCACAAGCCATCTGTCATTTAGCTTGTTTTGATTTGCACAATGCTGCTCTGAACTGCTAAGGGAATGAAGAGCTTGCCTGGCATTGTGTGCTGCAGGGTGGAAGGCAGCACAGACGCAAAGCAAGGGACCTGCAATGGGAAAGCAGTTACTTGAATGGGGATGAAAAGAGTCTTCTTTTTCTTTTGACAAGAAACTAAAGAAAGGAGAAGCAGGGAGTGAAACAAAAGCTGCTCTGGAGCACCAGAAGATGAAGAGAGTGTATGTGAAAATTAGATGAGGAATGACAGAAGAGAGAAAGCTGCAAAACAGGGACCTTACTGTATAAACCTAAGATGACAATGTTTATAGGAACAACTGTTTAGGTTTCAGTCTTAAAAAAAAATAAGTCTTGGGGTAGCTACATTCTTAAGAAAAACATTGAAGGCCAAGGATCTAAAATGTGGAAAACAAGTCTTCACAATAGGGTTTTCTTTAAGGAGAACAGCACAGACCTTTAACAAACCATTGTTTCCATTTCACTGAGGAACCAAAATCTACTTAAATCAATAGTAGAATAAAAGCACAATTGTATCAGATGTGGTTTCCAGTTTATAAAAGGAACTATGTGAATACCTGGATTATACAGAACAATTATTAATTTTTCTCTGTTTCATGAGAGGAAATATGCACAGCAATGGTAGGATTCTAGTCTATCTGGAATGATATTCAAAACACCACAGGGAAGTTTGATATAAAACTGTCAGTGTTACATCCTTTCTGACTTAATGTAAAAGAAAATCTTTCTCAATATGTAGGTTTTACATTTGTGCTCCATACTGAAAATCCAGATTGCTCTATGACTCCAAAAATCCAAACTGAAAAATCCAAAACTGAGCTAAAATAGTGTTACATGAAGAAAATTTGCAGGAAAAAAAAAGCATATTATATTGATTATGAAAAAAAGACAGTACAGAGGTTTCCAGGCTGAAGAATTAATCAAGGGACATTTCAGTCAGTTATTTGTCAGGGAATTATTCTAGTGCTGATGGTACAATAAAATACTTCCCTTTGCTCTTCAGATTGGTCCTGCACTGTTCTGCCATCTCCTTACTGTTGCTTTAAATGTGCCTGCTAGGAAAACAGTCTGTATTGTTTGCCTTACTCAGCATTCAGGCTAAGATACTGCTTCAGAATCTTGGAGACAGAGGTTTGGGTTGATCTTGATGTTTCACAGCGGGACTCATAAGTAACATAAACTCATATTTATTGTGTTGCTTATTAAACAGAAAATTAGCACATGTGGATTTATTTATTATGGTGCTTGGGGAATATGAATGTTGATCCATACAGTTGCTCGATAATAATAATAATTATTTGTGTGTCTAAAGTTCTTATCACCACCTACAACAGCATTTCATAATGGCGTAAGACAGAAAATTTGCAAATATTAAACAACACAGGTTACATAGGAAGATCTAGAAATGGGGTAAATATGTGGCAAATGGAAAGGAAAAGTCATTTGCCAATTCAGAGACCTACGGTAAAATACACAGATCACATACTGGGTCAGAGTGCGAGCTCCTAGCAGGATGAGGATAAAGAGAAAATAGGTGGAGCTATGAGAAGGGCAAAAATAAACACCTCTGGGATTCCAGAAACAACACCTTAAATCCACAAATAGGCTGTAAATTTAATTATTCCACATTATTCTGTGAAACCAACCAATTCCTCTCTGGTAGAGAGGGAGGTTTCTTTGTTACTGATAAAAGGCTGAAATATACATCTGACACGGAGATCTGCAGTTCAGTCCAGCCCATAAACTCCAGTGCCAACACATGGAGAGGAGAAAACACAAGACAAAAAGTGCTGGTGCCAGCTGGCTCTGAATCTTCTGATTTTAAGAGAAGCAGATATTTGGTTCATAACCATTGTGGTTCATGAACAAGTACATAGGATATACAGAGAAGAACCTAAGAGCCCAGGTGGATGAGGAGCTGGACATGAGCCAGCAATGTGTGCTTGCAGCCCAGAAAGCCAAATGCATCGTGGGCTCAATCCAGAGAAGCATGGATTTTCCCCCTCTAGTCCGCCCTGGTGCAACCTGGAGTCCTGCCTTCAGTGCTACAGTCTCCTCAGCACAGGAAGGACATGGATCTGTTGGAGCAAGTCCAGAGGAGGCCACAAAGGTGGTCAAAGGCCCAGAACACTTCTCCTATGAAGAGAGACTGAGAGTGTTGCAGTTGTCCAGCTTGGAGAAGACAAGACTTCGAGCAAACTTTATTGCATCCTTTCAAAACTTAAAGTGGGCTTTTAAGAAAGATGGGGAAGAAATTTTTAGCAGGTCCTGTAGCTACGTAGATGTTTAGACTAGATAATGTGATGAAATTTTTTACACTGAGGGTGTTGAGGCACCAGCACAGGTTGCCTACAGGGGTGGTGGCTGCCCCATCCC
>VWPV01008603.1:0-34065 GCA_013389885.1 Geococcyx californianus | reverse complement strand
GATCTCAAAGGCCTTTTCCAGCCGTAAGATACTGGGATACTGTGATATATAAATATGTATAGTGGGTGGGTAGTGACTACTTACTTGCTTCCTGAGCACACTGGAATTTTAGAAGTGCCTGTGAAAGAAAGATGAAAAGATGGACTTACAAAAGCCCAGGTCAAAGAATCTCCTCAAGCAGAATAAAAAGGTGTACATTAGATTATTGGAAAGATTAGAAATAGGATTAAAAATAAAATAGGAAGGAAGAGGAATGGAAAGTTACATTTTGGGGGGGATAAATATGATGTATCTTTTCCTTAAAGCCAAAGAGATCAGTTCCCACGATGAATGGTTTATATTTCAGGAAGTAATATTTTCCACAGACTCTCCCAGACATACTTATACTCAATCATAACAGTTCTGCCTCTGTTATCTTAGTATGAAACAGAATTAATTTTTACTGCATGATTAAAATCTGATCAAAGTGAAAATTTCTAGTGATAGTAAAATAGCAAACCTTAAGTGTCATCAACATATTTGCAATCCCTTAAAGAACGTTTTCAGTTTCTTACAGATATGAACTGGCCTTTTAGCCTGTTACTTGTATTTAAAGTATAAGGTCACTCCTCACAGCTCAGAAAGTGGGTCCATGACCACTGCTAGCCATAACCCCAGCACTGCACAAGACACTGATAGGGGTTTCTGAAACAGCCAATTGCCAGCTCAAGGAACTATGAGAATTAAGACCATAATCTTGAATTGGAAGGAAACAGTCAGTTATGCCAGGATGTAGGTGGTTCTTAGTTCTGACAAAGCTTTACTTTCCATGTTCATTTCTCTGTAGATGATCCTACAACATTTTACAGTGGCAACACCATTCCCAACTCTACCTTTTACACATCTGATTGCGGTTTTGACCTGCCTGTTTCAAGTCAAAACTTATTTCCGTGTTCTTTAGTGATAATGTAAGGGGGGAAGGGGGGGGTAAAACGCTTCATGTGTCTCACTCCTGTCTTTTCCCTTTCCCTCTTTGTACATATGAGAGGTCCTCTTTTCGTACCAGCCATGGCATTTGTACAAGCCTGCTTTTCCAGTTACAATCCAAGTATCCAGAAGGAGAAAACTGCTGGTGTAGTTAACCTGCAAACATCAGTAGACAGGACTTCAGCTCTGCTGGTAAGATACAGCAGAGCTGGGACATCCTGCCCCAAATTGCTACGTTATCCAGAATCATTTTACATAAAATTGTAAAAAATCTTGTGAGGAATTTTATAAACATGATGGTTAAAAAGCGTTGTCTTCACTGGTAGTGAATTCAAAACTTCAAATAATTTTTAACTAGATACACTTGACAGGGTTTTAGAGAAGGATCTTTGACATAATGTATTTGAATAACAAAGGGAGAAATGAGGCTTTTACATGACAAAAAATAATACATATTTTCCACTGCACTTACCACATTTTTTATATTTTCTGTCACTTTTTGTAAAACCCGCACTAACAGTGCTGTTTCAGCTGTTGATACTGACTTTACTCATTTGACTGCTAAAACTGTAGGGAAGGGAAACACTTCATAAGAAACTTCATTGTACTTTGGCATTATGTAAATATCCTCAATTAATCTTAGAGTAATGAGAATTATGGAAAGCAAAGGTTGCAGTGAATGTCTGATGAAGTAACAATATGTCATGAGTCTAAACATGGCTTGATTATGGAAATGCCATTTGGGTAGGGAATTGAACTATTAATGCCGAAAATGTCTAATTAAATGGAATGCATGCATTAAATTTCATTTATTCTCTTCACAAGAATTATTTCTCAAGTTCTATTTAGATAGTATTACACAGCAACCTATAATTAAAAATCTTATACTACCTTCAAGTTACGAAAAGGAACCCACTTTTAACAGGAAATAGCAGCCCACAAGAGAGCTTTTCATTAATTGAAACAAATACTTTCATGATCAAACCATGTTTGAGGTTTTATGTTCAGCATACAGAACAGAGAGCTAATTTCAAGGGAAAAGTAAAAGCTATAAGAAAATGAATTCACAAGTCCATGAAGTATTTACACATCTTCCAGATATCAGAGTCAATACTCTCAGGTCCCGAGTGTTTCATAAACACTACCATGAATATTCATATTTCATAAATTTTATATCCAAAAGTTCATCATCTGCTTATTATTTGCTGTGTGACACTTTCACAGTTAACACAGTCCAGTAATTCAATCCCAAATCAGAAACAATTTACATTTGCGAAAGACCATGATAGGAAGAAAGCCAGTCTGCAGACAGCACAGGGACTGTCAGCAAAGTTTATCAGACCCTAGAGCCAGTGACATGGACAACAGGTCAGTGACCTTGTTTTCCAGCAGAAAATGCATAGACACCTTTATTTTCATGTCCAGCTTTGCTTTCAGATGAGACAAAGAGTTTAAACAATGTGTTAGTAGTAATCACTGCGTCACCTTAGTTCCTCAGAACCCAAGCCATGGTTTGGGAGCCAGGTGTGGTTGGTTGTTGTGGTTTAACCCCAGCCAGCAACTAAGCCCCACACAACTGCTCACTCACTATCCCATGGTGGGATGAGGGAGAGAATTGCAAGAGTGAAAGTGAGAAAACTCATGAATCGACATAAAGACAGTGTAATAAATAAGGCAAAAGCTGTGCACCTAAGCAAAGAAAAACAAGCAATTCATTCACCCCTTCCCAGTGGCAGGCAGGTGTTCAACCATCCCCAGGGTAGCAGGGGTCCACCACACATAACAGTTAGGCAGAAAGACAAATCCTGTCACTCCAGGTGTCCTCCATTCCTACGTTCTCCAGCTNTCTCTAGTCCTGCTGGCCACACTGTTCCTGATGCAGGCCAAGATACCATTGGCCTTCTTTGCCACTTGGGCACACTGCTGGCTCATGTTGAGTTTCCTGTCCACCAGCACTCCCAAGTCCCTTTCCGCCTGACTGCTCTCCAGCCACTCTGTCCCCAGCCTGTAGCTCTGCATGGGGTTGTTGTGTCCAAAGTGTAGGACCCGGCATTTGGGCTTGTTAAACCTCATGCTATTGGAATCGACCCATCTCTCCAGTCACAGATATACATATATCTGAGGCAAAATTGGTGTATTTATTCCTATTCTAGTGTCTAATGGTGTTGAGAATACTACTCTAAAAGCAGATTCACAGCTGACTTTACTGATAGCTTGTAGATAACGGTACTTGCACGCCATTCCTCCATTTTGGGTTAACAGTAAAAGGGGCATTGCAGAATGTGCCACCTTAAGGTTACCTCAGCATCTCTGGACAAATCGTCAGTGCTGCTTGATAAATGACATGTTTATCCTTATCTGCCCATTCTCTGTAAGCATCTCTTTGCAATAAACCTTTAGTTATTCATCTCTGTCCCCACAGGACTGTGTCAGTAATGTTTGTCTCTCAGAACCTCTGCAGTGAGATTCTGTTTGGTAATTTCCAGTTGTGATGGATATAATTAGAAATTATATCAATAATTTGCTGTGGTATTTGAAACAAGGAGCAACATAGACTGTTTCGAAAAGTTCAGCAGTGTCTTTTCTTGCAGACTGTAAGGTCTACAGCCTGAACTTATAAAACAATAGATGTGAACGCATGAAAAAGTGCAAAGCAATAGACACACGTTAGGCACACATATCTTTAGTATTTGTTTTGTTACAGCAAATCTCCAAACATTTTACCTTGACTTTTCTTCTGCTTCCTTTGTTTCACCTTGTCCCTAACATCAATTGCAAAATGAATGCTAATCAAAAAGAAATAACGCATATTTGGTAACTTTTTGATATAGCAAAGACAAGATAATTCTCAGAAAGGCTGATGTTAGGATCATTTGGTGTAGAAATACTTCAACTGAGCCAGAGTTAATGGCAGGACAATGACAGCCAACATAACTTGGTAAATGACAGTTTTCTCCCTACCTATCTGTTCTCTGTGGACCTTTCTCTACAATAAGCACACGTCTTCTAACTCTCTTCTATTATGGGTATGGCAATAAAGTCTGCAACTCCAAACGTATGACTGATTCTCCCCCTGGCCCTCTCTCCACTGTCTTTACTACACCTTCCCACATAGTTGAATTATTTAAGCCCAAGACTACTTTGCATGGTTCCTGCCGAAGGTAGCTGTTTGCTAAATTGAAAAGCTGGAGGAAAAGTTTTGCGATTAAAATAATTTCTGTGTTCCTGCAGCAGTGACTTAGGAGTGGTGCAGAGCTACCTTGTCTGACCTCTCCCATGATTGATTCATTAATTTCACTGAAGGTGCCAGAAGATCAGCTAACAGCTTTTCCTATTTGGTTGCCCCCAGATGGCATTTCTGAGGAAAGAGTGAAGATTGCGTTGAAGATATGACTTGAATTTCAACAGCTCATTCATTGCTGCTCTGGAGTATTAAGTCTAAGAAAAAGACAGAGGTTACCTCAGTTCATTTTGAAATCATGCATGAAAAGTATCTGGAAGAACATACAGACTCTCTTCTGTAATTGATTGAGATGTGACCTTCACTCATGACAGAAACTGGTTTATGTGTTGTGTGGTTTAGACCTTTCATTAGTAATTAAATGCTTTTTAAGATAACCCACTTAGTTCTTTTGTACTCTTAAGTGAGAATAAGATGCACAGAAAGTATTATTAAAGTCCTTAAAAGGTTTAAGAGTCTGATTATTGCTGTGACAACCGGATACAATCACCTAAAGACAATCTGTTAGAGAGCAACCTTAGCCCAGCCTTCAGGGCACTATGATTTCTACTGTTTTCCATGATACACATCTACTTCAAAATATTGCTTTATGGGCCTGAACACTCTGTTGGTTAACGTGTAATGCTGCTATACCTTTGACATATAAGCCCTTTTGGTTTCTGCTCCTGAGTGTGAAAAAACACGCATTCATAGTTGTTACAGTTTCAAATCTTTCCAGGAGTTTCTCTCTCCTTTGCCAGCCCAAGGGGGCTTTATCGTCCAGAGGAGATGTTGGGGTGGGGGCAGGGGGAAGGAGCCAGGGGAGAGGTTGCTCTGTTCCTGCCACTTCTGCTCAGCAGCAGCGTTGAGAGGGACCCTCTTCGGAGTTGGCCCAGGCTCCATGCTCCCTTTGTGGTCTTTTGGGGAGAAAGCGATCATCACTACCTGGATCTGCTGCAGACTCCCTGGGGCCAGTGTCCTTTGCAGAGGAGTTGCTTCCCTGCCCCCTCTCCTTTTCCCCTCCCATTTCCCCTCCCCTTTCCCCAGCTGCTTTCAGACAGGAGGCACCAAGGACTTTCACGGCCCATGTGGGATCTCCTTTTATGATTTTACTACTTATTCCAATTTCCCTATATCAAAGGATGCTTGGTTTATTTTACAGTGTACATCATTAGGATATATAATATCTAAACGTGCCCATTTTTCTTTATCAGCTGCAACGGGGGCTCTAGTGGCTGGTTCAAGAGGAGCACAGAACAGAATCATAAAATCATTTAGAATCAAGTTCAACTATAAAAGGCATCTACATGAAGACATCTACATGAATCACAGGTTAATCATCCTCTCAAATGCTGATTAATTTGCTAAGTTTTAATCTGATAAACACTGAAATATGTGCTACCAAACCCAACTTTTTCATAATGTCCAGCTGGCCCCACACTGTGTTAACCTGCTCAGTCTGTGTGGATTGAACACAGTCCGGTACTTCCAGACCTCCTCTGAACCAATGAATGTAGGCAGAGATCCTTAGACTCTGTGTTAAAAAGTAAATGTTTCATCTTATTGCAGCTTTCAAGAATACATAACTTGTCATCAGACGTGACATGTTCTGTGAAGGTATTGCCTCAGTAATATGACTCTATCAATCTTTTTAAGTGCTTTGTAAAGAGAGGCGATAACTTTCATTAGATGAAAAGCTATAGCTGGAAGAAATGAGCTGGCTTTTAATAAGTAAGTTTGTCCTTTCCTTCCATGCATTGATATATCCCTATCCTTTCTCTTTGCAAACATGGCTGGTTTTATATCCATCATAGTCATCACCACTCTTGCTTTCTAGGTTTCTTTTCAAAGTAAGTGGGTTCTGATTACTTTTAAATTAGCAAACTTTATTTTAGTTAGTCTTTCTCTCTGAAATAAAATCTGCAGGAGCATTTGAATTATCTGTGCCCATATGGGCAGAAAACTGGGTTGTTTTCACTTGACTGACTACATAGCTTTTCAGGTCAACACAATTATTTGTGATATAGGAAGTAAAGCCACCATAAGGTATTAGTCTATACCACTTAGTCAGACTGATGCAATTTATCTTATGCCTAGCTTTATACTGAAATGCATGACTCTTCCTAACAGTTATCGTGGAATTAGAAGTCACTTTTGCTTTGGTTCCAGTATCCACATTACAGTTTATATCCTTAAACTTTTAGTAGTATAATCACACTTGTATCGCCTTTCTACTTAATTGCTCTGTATAAATATAATTCTAGTCTCATCTTTACAAGGTATAATGTAGAGATGGTTAGATCAATATAGAAGAACACCAATAATTCTAATTTCCAAGGGTAGTTTTATTGACTTTGTCACTAAGAAAATGCTTTTTGATTTTAAATTAATCAAATCTCTAATGTAGTGATGGACTTATGTTTTTTCCTATTGATAGTAATAAAACTAAAGTCTAGTTAAACCAGTATATAGATATTTGAAATAAAACAGTGTGCAGGCTCATGTTCATGCATGTACATGTGTGCCTACTGCAAAAGCAGACTTGATTTTGAATACTGCAGTTAGTACAACATCTTGACATGACCTGATGGATTTACTGTTCCTCTTTAAAGGAGGTTATTAACTTAAGCACCATCTTTTTCAATATGCTTTTGAGGCTCATCCTAATGGAAATAATACCACTGAATAGCTGGATAGCAATTCACATATTCAAAGCACTGCATAAACATTAACTAATGCAGTTACACAACATCTAAATAACTACAATACTGGCTGTCAAGGCATTGAAGAAGTAGACAAATGCAGAGCACTGCTGGCAATTCTGGAATTGATTCTGCGGTGAGGAGGAAGAAAGCAAGATCCCTCCCAGCAGAGTGAGGTTCAGCCTGCCAGTTATACTGCAGGTTTGCATTGTTCTGTTTCAGTCACCTGCGTTGCTGTGTTTAAAGTGTAAATTAACAGGTAGCAGGTGCTGGTCCTTTGCCAGTTCTGCCTTGGAAGTGTTCTTTGCACTGTACATCAAAATATAATAATGCCAATTCCAGGTGACTGATTTCCTATTGAACATCTGGGTATACATCTGGGTACTGACATTTCCCAAATTTTTTCTTTAATATTCCTTATTTTTTTCTCCTATTGTTAGAATTTTTTAAAACAAGCTGTTGACTATACGGCAGAAAATACTGAATCTAATGTGTTGGGTGATGGCATTCTGTTATTGTCATCTTTATGTTTTAGTTGGTCTATGGCAATAACAGCAGAATATGCTGATGAATTTATTACAGTGCTTGAAAGGTACAGTTGGAGACATTTAATTCTTTGCAGCCTTCTGTTAATTTCCTTGTTTAGAAATCAGGGCTGTTGAGGTCTGTTAAACAGTAGCAGAGTTAGTAATGAAACCCTCTGTTCCTCAGTGACACAGCCTGTAAGATGCCGGTTACAGTTCTATTCACTATACCTTAAACGGATAAGAAAATAATCCATTTTCCTGAATTCATGACTGTACCTGACTCCTTGTGGCTTTGATGTAATATACTGCAATAATAAGCCAGTCTGGAGATGATAAAAGCATTGACTGTTGTTTCAGTTTTATTCCAAGCTGAGAAGAATGGCTTCAAACCTTTGACCTTTAAGTGCCAGCAAAAGCTCTTCTTTTCAATGTTACTGTTTATACTTAACAATAGAACTTCCTCCATTTACGTACCATCTTTCATTTTAGATATTCAAAAAGTGGTATACGAATGTTGTTGTGCACATGGGTTATCAATGGATCTCTTCACACATGGCTGAAATAAAACAACAGTTGCTGGGAGATGTGCAAGCATTTAGTTGTGAACAGATTTTTGCAGAGCGATTTGAGGATAACAAATTGATATTCTTTTACCTTTGAAAAGCATCTAGTCCTTAAAGATTGTGTATTTGGTAGTTCTAGTTTTATAATTTATTTAAAAACAGGTACCTGAGAACAGGCCAGCATTCCTAGAGCATTAGGACTTTGGTTCATCTCATTAGTAAATATCTATTAATAAAAATTGTCGTTATTAGCAACTGGTTGATTCCTATTGCTCACATGGAGATATTTTTGCTTCCTATTCAGTTCCAGAACTGAAGACTTTGTGCTTTTGAATACAGTTGAAACATTTATATGTATGCAGCAATAGGAGAGCAAAAGGAATCACAGGATATTGTCATGCTTAAATTTTGTTTCTGGATATTGAAATCCTACATCTTGAGAGCAATTCTGTCAGACTTCAGTTATATGTCGTGTTATGTGGATCTAATTTTATGTCTTTCTGTGAAGCTGACCTTCAAATTTGTTTTTCCCCTGATGATTTCCCCTGGTTTACACAGCCTCACGTTTATCTCGACATATTTTAACCCTATCACCATCATTTACATCTCCAAATCACATTTGTGCCTTAACTGAATATATCTCTTTTGAAATCTTTAATGAAATATTTCTTTTTTTTGTTGTTGTTGTTAAAACCCAGCAGATGTCGTAGTTTCTCCAAAAAGAGTAGGTTTCTCCCCAATCCTTTAAACTGCAGCAACTCCTTAGGCATTTGTGTGCAGTGTTTCACACAGCAATAGTTCCATGTTAGGTAAGCTATTATTGAGCAACATGCTCCAACCACCTGATCTTTATGATACTCTCACTGGTAGATATAATATATTAATATGAAAAATATTCCCATTGCTGTAACAGAGGAAAGATGTTGCTATGACATTAAACACCCAAAGAACTGTGTGGCGCTGTCTGAGGTTGAAAACTGTATGGAGACATTTTCTGAATTTTATTGCCACTGTCCCTCATTCAGTTACATGTTTAATGTCTGAGCACTCTTTTTCTTGCTGTTCCAATGTCTGGCCAAAATGGTTAAACGGATTCAAGTTAATGAGATACTGCACTAAGGGTGTTAAGTAAATATTTTTGTAATAAAAACATAACCGATGGAATGTGACTACTGTTTAAATCAATAAAAGTGGCCTTACTCAACTTTAGCTACTTAAAAATTAGATTCTTTGTCTGAAGTAACTGTCATGCCTTCCTGTGCAGTTAAGGGAGAAGAGTAAACATATCCAAGGGCCAATACGTATCTTCCTAAGATTAGTGTTGGGAAATTGTCCTCTGGAGTTTACTGTATCTCTATTAAGTGTAGAAGGAACCTAAATGGATGTTTCAACTTTGATGATTAGTTTGAAGATAGCTGGAAGTAGGGGATCTTAATAGACACAATGAATCAAGCTCATTTTGCTTTTGCTTCTTCTGTTGGATCGTGTGATTAAAACCAACAGGACAGTTGCATTCTTGATCTCCAAGCAGTAATAGAGAGTTAAATAGTAGTTAAATAGACAATATTCATCCTATTGCAGCTAGGCACATAGTTGTGGCTCTTGAAACAGTGCCTAAGGTCCTGCAAATCATCACTGCCATTTTCCTTACTCTGTCTCTGTGTAGGCGAAGGTAATTGGGATTCCTGTTATTTAGACATAGAATTGAAGTGTCACAGCTACTTGTGCATTTAACTCTGTTGTGATTGGTGCAGCAAGGATTAGTTCTGGGGTCTAAAGCTCAAGACCCAGCAGCCCATGGTAAAAGTAATCTCCTTTGTGGGGGGTTTAGAAGAGAGGGAAAGCAAAGAGAAATGTGAAAGAAAATGTGAGTGGGAGCAGAGAGCATTGTTCCTTCGAACAGTCTGCTGGGCTGGGTTTCTCACCCAGGAAGATGATGGTACAGTTGGGAACACAGTGTGGACCTCTGAGCTCTCACGTTGAAGAGCTCATCCAAAGTGAATCATTATCTATATACATTCCTATGTTTGCATTAAAGAAAACAAAAAAGCCTCATGGAGTTATAATTTAGCTTAAAAAACCAGTTGAATAAGTGTTTATTTTAGCTTTTGTGATTATTTTTACAAGGAGGAAAGAGTGAGATACATTTAATATGAGCCGCCTAAGATTCAGGCATGCAGACTGAGCTGACTGTCTTAGCTCTCCCTATACTCAATGGAGATAGAGTGAGGAGGAATCTATATTTGGATAGAATAAATTGCCATCCCTCTCCCTTACAACCTATGTAAGTGGCTTGACAGCTAATGTTAGATAAGATGAATCCCATGCAAAAAAAAAAAATAGAAGTCATCCAAAAAAATCTGAATGTTGAAATAATCATATGCACACAGTATACCGTTATACTCAGGATCAGAAAGACTTTGGCAATTTGAGCTTGTAGGGGACTAAGGCAAATAAAGATTTAATAATGAAGATGTGTGGCTGTTAATAGATTGGAATAATGAAGATACATGCTCTACAATTGATTAAAATAACAGAAGCCTGTGGGATGCCAAGAGATAAGGAGTCTAGAGCAGAGCTAAGCTGGGATATCTTGTTCCTTGGAGAGCACCATATGACAGCCTGGGATTTCTTCCCATTCACACTTCAGGAAGCTATAAAAAAGAGAGGCTGGAGTGGGGGACGAAACTGTGCTCACTCAGAAAACTCCTGGCATCTTTTCCAATCAATACTCAAAATACAGATATCTGCCTTGAAAAAAAAACAATTTCAGAACAGAAATCAGGAGAATTTGTTGTGAAATGAGTCAGGGAAATACCTTGATGTCCATGAGGAAGAGACTCTGTGCATTGCGTGAACCTATCAAAACATGTGTGGTATTAAATACAGCTCCTCCTGACATTCAGAATTACCTACTACTGATCTGCTTCAAGCCGAGAAATGACGGCATCACTAGAGCAGATCAATCAGCCCATATGAAGTTCACAATGGTTTCTGCAGGACTGAGACCATTTTATTTTTTTTTTAATGAGATTTCTAATCTGGATTATTTTGAATCTGTTAACAGCCCCTCTTGCTTCAACAGTGGAGGAGGGCGGGAATCTTAAATTTCTTTACATTTTAACTTGTGAGCGAATGTCACTGGCTCAGTTCTGTATGTGTGGAAGTCAGAGCTGGGTAAAACTGAGCAATTCAAGCAGTCAGCTTTGGACTTGATGGACTGCATATGGGCCTGGAACTGAGATGTCTTTTCCAGCTGTGTTTTTGGTGCTTGTGTACTTCATCGTCTTGGTTGTGCCAGTAAATAAAGCATATTTCTTAATCTAGAAGTCGGTGGTGAACACAGGATTGCTTTGCAGCTTTGCAGCCTAACTGGGACAGGGAGGAGGATGGGATGGGATGGGATGGGGTGGAATTTTATCCTCTTTATTGATCTCAGCAGCTGTACATGAAGGGGAGGACAGGGCTGAGGGGAGACAAGTGTTGGTGTGTAACAGGGACTGGAAATTGTCATTGCAAGGGAAAAGGGAGTTGTGGAGAAAGAAGACATGGAGCAGTGACACTACCCTGACCCACAGAGCCTCACACCTCTGTAGCTGTCATCCCGCACCCACACAACAGGAGTGTGGGGAGTAGGGAAGCAGAGTGAAACACAGCAACTGGCTTGCTGTCCCAGTCAGCTGCAGCTTTGCTTACCTGAAGCTGGTCCTGGTGTCAAGGCTAAGTATCCTGGGCTTGATGCCTACTGCTAACATCATAATTTTGTGATAAAATTGGGTTCTCAGGACCGCTAAATAGAAGTATTTTAGCTGTATGAATCTCACCCAAGAGACTTAGAGATGCAGAAGAGTAGAGGAAGACCCATAGTGACTTCTGTAATTCAGGCAAATTGAGTTTATTCAAAGCCAGAGGCAAGAAATTCATACTTTTTTATCCCTCTGCCCCTTGGAGAAATGTGCTGCATAAACCACCTCTGTAATCAAAGCTAGGGAAGACAAGCGATAACCCGGAAAATGCAAAGTTTCCAGTTTGGCTGTGCTCTAGGAACACAGACCTTGGGGCACCTGAGCACCTCCTTTCTTCACAGCTAAGGGTGATACTTCTCATTTTTCCTTGTTTTAACCCTCAGGGAAATCTTGGTTCAGTGCCACATCTCTTCTACTTCTGCAGCCTTCCCTTGCCTGCCTGCCTTTTTATTTTCTCTTCTATTGCTGAAACAGTTGGTCGTGATTAGCAAAGATGGTTAGCAGGAAATACTGGAACAAGATGCGAAAAACCGTTACTGAGGAAGGGTTCATCTCTGATTCAAACAGAAGGTATAGAAAGCTTGACCACATTATGAAAAACCAGTCTTTTAAATGTCACTGAAGGAACCAAATGTGTATGGGTGATATTTTCCTAGACTATTGAAAAAATGACACCGGTGTGCTATAGTTTGATATTAACAGGTTTGTTTTGCACATCATCTCCTAGATTCTTTCTATATTAATGTTGTTAGAAATATTATTTGGAGAGGGACATCTATTTTGTATAGATTGTTATTTAAAATACTGTTTTCTGCAATCAAATCCTTCACACTTCAGATTTCTACACTTTTTGGCCAATGTTTACTCTGTTGTTTCATTTCTTAGCTGATATTAATGCTAGAGTTCTCAAAATAAGTTACCTGGAGCCGAAGGCTTAGTCACATCAACTAGTTGACTGCTAAAGTACTACCCACTCAGCTGAATGTACTGACAGCATTTCTCACTTTGTGGCACCTGGCAGTAAGAAGAGATGCAACTTATTATTACTAACAAAGAGGTGAAAAGTTAAACAAAAAAACCAGATTGATTTATAAATGCAGCTTATCAGGGAGAGCTTGACAGCAGATAGAAGCAGCCCTTTCAGATATCCAAACAATGTGCGATGCAGTGTTGTTTTTTAACTCTACTTCTCAAAAAGGAAATGTAATCATACTTTGGAGACATAGGGAGAGGAAATTACTATAATTAACCTGGAGTTGCATTAAGTCTGTTGAAGTGCTGAAACCTACCTTTTGTGTTGGGCCATTCTGTGATTTTTGCTGTTTTTAAAATAACACCATTATCCCTTCAGTTCTCATAACCTCAAAACAGATTAAACACTGCCTCCTCTAAGACAAAACTCTATTGTTGTGATCTGTTTTAAATCTTTTTTCCCCCCCTTGTTAATTCGGATCTGGATGTTTTCAAGAGCACTGCGTTCTGGAAATTGTCTACTTGCTAGCAACAATAGTTCTTCTACTTTTTATAAAACTTGTCTCCTTCCCATTCCCAAGCCTAGGCTGACAGAACCTGTTTGTGATCAAGTATGTATCCTAATATTTCCCTTTTAGTATTATTTTTCTCCAGCTTTTTTCAACATTTTTTAAATTTTTTTCCTGATTATTTCTGCCTCTCACCACAATCCCTGATAGAAAGTCTGATGAAAATGTTTCTGTGAGAATCTTTTTGGTCAGAAAAATGTTGGTTTCATAAAATTAGCTATTTGTGAGAAAGAATCTTTTGTGGCAAAGCTTCTACTGGGAGATCACTCTGACTTTGGATCAATTTGACTTTCAGATCATAGAGAGTGCAAGCTTTCCATTGCAGATTATCAACCAGACAAGCAAAGAGCCAAGATATGAGTGACCTTGCATTCAAGATAGTTCTCTGAATCAAGAAAAGGCATTAACTTTCCCCCTATATATCAAATCATCTTATTGCCCAGAGTATTACTGGCTATTTTATTGCACACAGATTTGTAATATCAGATAAAAATAAATTTGTGTTATACTTATGATACTATAAGGTT
The DNA here is from genome assembly GCA_013389885.1 of Geococcyx californianus. Taxonomy (NCBI): domain Eukaryota; kingdom Metazoa; phylum Chordata; class Aves; order Cuculiformes; family Neomorphidae; genus Geococcyx; species Geococcyx californianus. Next base: position 20,273 of record VWPV01008603.1, on the reverse strand, counting down.
ATAAACAAGAGAAGGATTGTAGGGAAAATATACCTTGTATTAGAGTAGATTGCAAGTTTTCAGGCACACTTAACATTTTTCAATTCTTTGTACTCCTGAAAAGAATTTGTTTTAATAAAAAATATTACTTGTTGTTACTTCTCTTGAATCTCTTTACAGTTTGCTACAGAAAAAAAAACCCCAAACCCACAATCTGAAAAAAACTCAACAAAAAAACCCCAGATAGCTCACCAAAACAGAACCAACATCTCACACAAACACCACTTTTCAAGCAGTGTATCTTGCCTTTGAAATTTGTGAAGACTTTCATCAAGCTTTTCCTGTTCTCAGTGGGAGATAAATTCAGAAACGCCTCAGTTCACACTGTGCCTTTGGACTGATGGTGTTTCAGGTAAATTTCCAAAGAGACAAAAAGAGTTCCATCTTCTTTAAGGCTATGAAAGGAGACAATAAATCCATCACACATGCAAGAGAATAAGTACACAGAATACTCAAAGCAAGAATTTTGTTCTCAGTAGCATATTCATTCTGAAGGCAATGAGTTCTACATGAATAAAGAGTTAAACTCCCATTTCTCAAATTTCTGACTTGTTGCATGCTGCTTATATTACTAGAGCATTAGACAGAACCAGTTCGCAGATGAATAATTCTTCCATATTACTTTCTGGGTGAAAAAAACTATGCTCACGGGTAAGTTTCAAAAGGAGTTATAAGTGATGGTACATTCCTTCAAGAATGACCTCCTGGTAGAGAGGAGATTGGGATCCAGGAGCTCAGAGTGTAGCATTCTTGCTCTAGGTTGCTTCTGAGTGCAACCTTAATATTATTACTTTTTAAGCAGATCTGTGTTAGAGGAAATGGAGCATGCAGATAATCAGTAGTAAGTGAAGGCTATGTAATGTGGGCCATGAAGGAACATGAGTTTACATGCTCCTAGCCATGCCATCCTGGCATACTCACCTTTCTCCACAGGCTCAGAGAGCCCTCCATTAAGCATTAAAATTTGCTGCATCTCTATTTAAATACAAATCAAGAGATTCTGAGTTTTTGTCTGAGTAGGTACCAGTACTCATTTATGCAAGTAGCTTTGTAGCTCCATGGATTCTATAATGTGTGTTATGTTTTGGATTCACATCATTCTCATCAGATTTCTCTGTAGAATAGCAGCATGGCACGTGCTCATGCAGAGGACAGAGGGACAATTGCTTGACTGGAGAGAGGCCCTGTGACAGGTGAATCTTCCTTAGGGATGGGAGAGAGAGTGGAGGCATCATTTGTGAATGAGTCCACCTTCGCTGCCAGAGGGGATGGGAGGTGGCTGCTGCTCTGGACCAGCCTGCAAGAAATGCACAGCACTCACTGAGCAGCCCCAGAGCAGAAAGGGTCCCCCGTGAGCTGCCTCAGCCCACAGCCATGTGTGAGTGGTTGGGATGGCTGAGATTTCATCCCATGCGACCCTCACCTTGGCCTGGTCCTCCTGACCAGCCTCTCCAGGCTCCTGGCATGTAGTAGTGTCACTTGGTAAGGAGAAAAGAGCAGAGGATGAGAAGCGATGCACCTGATGCTGGGCTGGAGCAGCATCTGGGAGCAGAGTAGAGACAGGGACAGTCACGGGCTTTGTGTCTGTTCAGCTCCTTGAGCAGGAGCTTGATGGGTCACCTGGGCTCCCTCCGCTCCTTCTGGTGGCCTGCGCACAGGGAAGAGGCAGAAAAAAAAAGCCTGTTCCTTCTTCTGCCAGCACTTCAAAGCTGCCTCAAAACAGCTCGGTACTTAGTGCCCTGCAGTCAATTGGAAAGCAGTAGGAGTGGAGGGGTTGGGGCTGAGCAGGTGTTGGTTGGACACAGCTGGGTGAAGCAGCTTCCCTGTCTCCTCCTGCTCAAGAGCTGCCCACAACCGTGGAAGCACCTGTCCCCAGCTGGGGAGTGGGGTTTCTGCATCACACAGCTATTCATGGAGCATTTCTTTATCATGTGAGCACAAGTCCCCAGGCTGCACTGCCAGGCAAAGCTTACCCAAGGGGTGTGCTGACCCTTCATCATCTGGGAGCTACAGAAAGAGAGGAGAAACAGCCTGAGTGCCTCCTGCTTCCCAGCCTGCAAACAGAGAAAGAGATAAGATGGGAGAGTTGGGGTTAGACATCTATGCTTGTAATGGTAATAAATAAACAGAAATTCTTTGTGCTGTTTCTGAAATCTCTGAATGCTTAAAAATGGTCTCTGACTTAGGCAAGTCACAAAAGGAAAGAAGCAATATGAAAATCTACTTATGATAAATGACCTTGAGAAAACAAATCTGTAGAGAATTTGGGGTTTACAGGAAAGGTGCTTACCATGGATCCTGGGTACCAGTACTCTGTGCAAGTAGCTTTGTAGCTCCATGGATTCTATAATGTATGTTATGTTTTAGATTCACATCATTCTCATCAGATTTGGGCTGTATACAGCTGTTGGGCTGTATACTTATTCTATTCCTGCTGTTGTTGGGGACAAATATGTGATTAACTTCATTAAATGAAGTCAGGCATCATTCCCATTTCTACTTAACTACATACTTATGGCAACAGAGTGAAGTTGAAATGAGGCCATTAAAAGAAATGAATGTGTCTTTTTCTTCAGCATGCACCAGGTCTATACCTAGAGATCCCCGAGGGAACTCTTGTTGGCATCTCATCACTCTACCCTCATATTATTAAATGCAGTGCTTTATTTGTTCTCCTACAGCCCTGGTGAAAACCTGTCTTTCAGAGTCTACTATTTACACATTAGACATAGTCCTTAATTTACAAATAAATGAATACGTTTAAAAATAATTGAATGAAAACGAAAAAGAGATATTTGACAGGTGTATAAAGAGCTGTTTGAAAAAACTCTTTATAGAAAGTGTATGTCTAGTAAAAAATACTTGCTAGTAGTATGTGTAATAAGTATGTAATATATAATAAATACATGATTGATTTTTTTATATTTATACATAACAAGACCTGTGCAGATAGCTTTTCAGGCTCTGTTTACTTGCATTTGGGAAATCTTTATAAGCCATGAATGTTTTTACTGAGGCACTTGCTGTCATACTTCATACCTATGCAAAAAAAAAGCTATTCTTTAAACTTTGAATGATTGTAGACAACCCTTTCAGAAACTCTAGGGACAGATTTAAAGGATAAACAAATACATATCAATATGTATGAATTAAATTATTGTTTGCTTGTTTGTGAAGACTGGAAATAAAAGTAGTGATGTCCGATAAAGATAACTTGACCAACAGGGAATGCTGTCTTCTGATCTCCTCTTTCAAAGATCAAAATATGCAGTCTCCTTGAACTATAAAACAGTTTCAAGACATTGCTTTCAAATATATAACTAGATGAAAATAAGAACCTTGGCTCCAGAAGAAATCAAAGCTGCTGCATACTTTATTGTGGCAGAACAGAGATGTGCAAGCACATTGTCCCTGCTAAGGAGAGTCAAAACACATGAATCTTACATTTTCAAGTGTTTGTGTCCTTGTACTGCCTGTTTCAGCTGAAGTGGGGAGGAATCAATGGGGGGAATTGTGGTGGTTTAGATTATTTCATTTGGTTTAATTTATTTGGTTTATTTTGTTCTTTAGCAATAGAAGCTATTTTACTTCCTCTCCGTGGGGTTGGACTGATCGAAGATTATTTGTGTCTTTACCTCAACATCTTTTAATCTAAAGGCATGTGAACACAATAACAGTAGTATGTATTTTTTAAAATGTCTGAGAAAAGCAGATAATTAATTGTGTTTTGATTAAATTTGAGTGACTTTCTAAGAGTCTGAGGGTCAGGTCATCATCTGGTATAAAACCTTTTAGCATTAACTTCATTGGACCTGTATCGGTTAATGACGGGTGGAGGTCCAAGCTATTATATACACATTTGCAGAGAGTACATTTCAGTTCTGTGCTGGTAGAGTGTCTTGAGCAGTAGGGTCAGGCCACAACTGAACTTCTTTGTAGCTTTTATTTTCAGGTGATACATCAGAACTTCTGGCCTCAGCAGCAGGTAGATGGTGTAGCTCGGTCTGTTCCAGAGATAAGGCGCAGATGGGTATCACGTAGCTAGAGTCAGTATCACTTGGATGGAAATCCAACCCTTCTGGTAATGAAAAAAACACTTTATGACTTTAAATTTCTTTTGAATTTATAGGTCCACTCCATTCAGATCTTCATCTGAATAGCATATCTGTTATCAATTCTTATTTTGTCCACTTCAGATCCTAAGAGAGAAAAGGAAAATGTATTACTGCTACTGGGCTGATGACAAGCACCTTAATAGATTTTCTATAGTGTTTCAATGAAAATTAATAAACTTTGTGTCATATTAGCTTAATTTTGAAGAATGACATCAGAAGAATATTATCTTGAGTTAGCCAACATACTGTGTAAACAGCAATTACTATGGAGACATAATTGAGTTGAAGTGCTTGCAACCAAGATAATTCACAACTGGCTTATGGGCTCTCCAGCTAATATTGTCCCCAATCAACACCTATAGAAAATGTGTTGACTTTTAAAATGTGGAACTGTAGTTTGGCAGATAAATTACTAATTAATGTTATACCACAGAGTCATAAATATCTTGTTGTTATTCCTTCTTTTTTGCAAGCAGACATTTAGGCAGAATCTATGCCACTCTTGAGGGACAACAAAGAAGGTGGTGAATTTGTGTTTCTGTAGTTCTGGGCTGGTGTGGCGGCAAAAATGGCTCCAGAGCCAGGCTATGAGGACATGGCTTGCTGCAGCCTTGAATTGTAGTGCAGTTTCTTGGGATATCCCGCAGTGCAGGCTGCTCACAAAGGACTTCTAGCCCTTTTTTGTGGGAAAACTTCTCTTAAGGTGCTTTATGGCATTTAGATTATTTTTAAAGGTGAGAGGAAAAATTTTGATCAGTTAGCATAATATACTTATCACATGTAGGGTTGTCAAAGGGTGCTTTTAAGCAAGGTTTTGTTAAATCAACTTTCAAATAAAAGAGCTTAGGCTGTGGGAGATGAAACTTCATTCTGGCACCCAGAAGAGAGTACCTGGCAGAAAAGCGATCTTCATCCATTTTGATACGCCAATCAGTAACCAGAGCAAGTCCTGTCTTAGATAGCTTTTGTATGCTTGGAAGGAGAAAGTGGAACACACCAAACACTGTACGAGACTCTTGTGGAAAGAAGACAGTGAAGGGACAAGAAAACATGACCAGTCACAAGTGACAAAATTTTTGAAGTTCTCATTTTTTAAACATAATTAATAAAATAGGTCAGAGCCTCAGCTGACATGAACAGAGGTGTGTAACTGGGCCACATGGTGATTAGGTATGTTTTTCCTGCTATTTTACTCTTGAAAAAATAAGCATGTTTTCTAGATACCTTACGACATGACCCCTTTTAGTGAGGCTATTGGAGAAGCTGTGTGCTGTGTGCCGAAGTGGCGAAGAAGGTCAACAGAATTCTGGCTATATCAGAAATGATGCGGCCAGCAAGAGCAGGGAAGTGATTGTCCCCTTATAGTTGGGACTCGTGAGACAGCACTGCAAATATTGTGTTCAATTTCGAGTCCTTCAGTACAAAAAAACCTGTTCAGGTGCTCATGGGTGTTGGTCTCTTCTCCCAAGTAACAAGTCATATGGTGAGAGGAAACGCTCTCATGTTGCACCAGGGGAGGTTTAGATTGGATATTAGGAAAAATGTCTTCACCAAAAGGGTTGTCAAACACTGGAGTAGGCTGCCTGGGGAAGTGGTTGAGTCACTGTCTTTGGAGATGTTCAAGAAATGTTCTAAGCTCTGAGTTTGGCCTGCTTAGCTGTTTTGTTACTGAATCAATGTGATACACCTGCTTTGTTCTTGCTCCAGGTATACATGGTCTCACTTGTAAATGAAATAGACCATGACCCAGTCTCGGGTCCTGAGGACAAGTGGCATGACATCCCTTAGATCTACAAGTCTAACTCTGCTCTCCAGAACAGGATGAACACTTCACTGCTCCCCAGTGGGAACAGTCCCTGCTCTGCGGCTGTTCTCCAAACTATGTCCTGCACATCTCTGGTGGAGTGTTGCCTGGCATGGGCCAAAACTACACCAAGGATAGCCTTACAGTTAAGGAGTGTGGAGAATCACAGGACATGCTCTGACCTGATCCAGTTCACTCATACAGGCACAATTTTGCTGTCTATCATCATGATACCAATAATAAATGAGTGGCCCATGATGTTACATGACGTTTGGTAACCTCTGACACACACATATTGCTCTCAATAGGCACAGCCGGTGCAGTTATATTGGAAATCATCATGTAGCTCAGCAAATGTACCCTGTTCCCTTGGTACGTAGTGCTGTCAAATGGTGTGTTAACAATCCAATTGTGCCCATGACCCAGACTTAGCACCTGTGATTTCCCAAATGCCTGGGAATGTGTACAGAGGCTTGACATTAGCTCTCAGTCCTGCATTTCACAGGGTGGTTTAACAGTGAATTAAATTAGTTTTCTCAGCACTTTGTAGAAGCCTTGGCCAATTGATTCCATGAATGCCGCAGTCTTGCTGTAGGGAGCCCTGTGTTACTGCATGCTAGTGATGCCTTTGTGTACAGAGGAACAAACCTAAATGCTATTCACTTGATTGTAGTGGGATTTCAGGGAAAAAAAAATAAATTGTGACCACATTTGAAAAATGACTGGTAACTCTTTCATTCAACATTTCTAGGAAGCCACTTAGTGGCAAACTGAATTTTTTTCTTCAAAAGACACAAACACTGAAGTACAGTTGCAGGTTTTCCTTCATGAAGCTTGCAATATATTTCAGATGAAATTTGGAGACCTTGTTTTTTACTGTTACTTTACTGGGCATCAGAGTCAACAAGTCTTAATTCAGATAAATCCTCAGAAGCAACATACGCTGCATTAAAAAAAAAGAAAATCAACCAGTCCTTTGACTTCATGGTCAAGCTCTTCATGTGAGTGCTGATTGTGAAACAAAAACAGGCAGGTATGTCTTGTCCGAGAGCAGTGTCAAGGTTGCTGCCCTGGCTGTCAGTCCAGACCTAATATGCACCAGCTCTGGCAACCACCCAAGCCTGATTGGTCTGTGCTTCTGAAAATCCTTAAGTGGAAGCCACCTGTGGCTACAATTGCTGTGCTATGTGGAAAAGTCTTGTTTAAACTTACTGCCTGTGACTGTGATGGTATTAAAGTGCTGCAAAATATTGGTAGGCTATAGTCTTGACACTTTCAAATGTGACTTCTACAGTGTTCATGCACCATCTTTAATCTCTTTGCCAATTGCTAAAACATCTACAGGACTTGTTTTTTAAGAGTTATAAAATATTATGTCAGTTTACCAATCCAGAAAATGTATTAGATTATCAGCCTGGATATACAAGAGATATTTACTATTGTATTTAACTGGGAAGGGAAAAGACAACTAGGCTTCAGAAAGTTTTACCAGTGTACCTCCTACAGCTTCCAATACCCTGGGGATACAGCTGATTGAAAGAGACAAGGACATGTTAAAACACATATATGTGAAGGACAGGGAAGTATTCTGTGAATCAGGTGAGTAACCATGCCTGTGTTCACTGCCCCCCGCCTCCCCCCCCACCCCTTTTATTGAGCTGCAAACACAAGGGCTATAGGTAAGCAGACATTTCTCCATTTAACTGGCTGGAGACCTTGACCAGTGGCAGTTTTTTGTGTGCTTGAAGCAGTATCCACATGAAGCAGATAAACACCTCTTCCATTTTTTTTTTTTTCAACTGTAATCTAAAAGGAAAGAAAGGCCTTAATAGAAGGCATCCTATAATACTGTAGATGTTGTACTATGACTAAAGATCAGAAGAAATTTGTCACTGAGTCTCCAGTGCTCTAGGAGCTGCTGCAGTAAGGCAGGTCCTTTTGAAAATGCTATTATCAGGAAATAACAGAATAATAAAATGAAAGCTTTCTTAGCTTGGTCATATTGAAGGGTCTACTCAGACTACAAAGCCATAATCAATTGCCTTCAAACCTGGGTAATCCTTAAGCTGCCTGGGAGCTATAAAAATTCAGTTTCTTTCCAAATATTTAGCACTATTTGTCCTTTTCTCTTGCATGTCAGAAATAATTCCAAATAGTTGAAGTCATAGCTATGTGTAAAGGAAAATTCTTCCCACAAACAGGAATGGAGAGTATTGTTATTTTCATATCAATGTGATGAAAGGAAGAAGACTTATTTAAACTTCTTTCTAATCAAATCTTGAGATAAAATCTACTAAGTATGAAATATACCTTTGAATGCTATTAGTCCAACCACCTTTTGAAATATTTTCTCACTTATAGAGCTGTAAAAGGGCTCCTGGATCTGGCAGATGTCTTGGTGATCTTTGAAAGCATCCTTTACTATTGGATGATAGTGTCAACTCATGGCAAAAAACTACCTGTCATGAATAGTTTGGTGCTACACTCATTGCCAAATTCACCCTGTGTGAGCACATGTATGTTTAAGAAATGGCATTAGGACTGGGGACGGCATATTGTGTCCTCCTGAAACATTGCTAATCATCCTGGATGGAGAATGCATTACCTCATTTCATTCTTTCATGCATTTCCCAGCTAGAGTAAACTGCAGAGGAAACAGTTTGCTGAGGTGGGGTGAGGAATATGGCTTTATACCTGCACAAGCCACAGTGCTCTCATTAGGTGAACTACAGCACAATTTCCTAGGCAAGGATTCTACCAAAGCTGCAGTTGTCCAAAATATTGTATCAAATTCAAACATATTTGAGGATAATCCTGAAGATAACCTGTACTCTCTCAGCCTGGCCCCCGAGTATAGTACATCGTGGATGCAAACTCTTCTGATCACATAAATCAACATCTCCCAATTGATCGTATCTCACCTGAACAACTAGCCTCTAACTTCATTTTTGTAGGCTATATTTTAAAGTGAAAGCCTTTGAACTAAGAGGATAAGTCACAAATTCTAGTTTGTTTATTTTTTAAAAAAGATTTTCAAGAGAATTTTAAAGACCAAGACCTGTTTTCCAGTCAACAGTTTGGCCAAAATCATGCCCAAAGCCACGATACACAAACACTGTGAGAATCGATTCAGTCTCTGAACTGTCTGTTATGAGCTCCTGTGACTGTTGTGACCCAAATTGGACTGTCAAGGGCCCCTAAAGTCTGTGGATTACCTTGGGCTAAATTAAGATAAAACGACACCCAGCAATCAGCTTAAAAGAGAAAAACTTTATTTACGCAGGTGAGGTCTTAGGGATAAGATAGGCATTAGCTTGTTTAATCTATGCTTGTAGTGAGGAAAATAGTAAGAACATAAAAAAAAAAAAGGGAAAGAGAGAGAGAAAGATATCACCACCTCAGATTCCAGCCTTGTCCAGCATTGCCTCACGATTTCTAGGATCCCAGGATGATGGCCATGCACTCCTCTCCTTAAGGAGGCGCTTTTCATACCCCTGTGCCTCCCCACTCCCACTAGTGAGTCAATGACTTAAGGGTAGGATATGCCTCTACACAGGATGTTGCAACTAGCATGTCCTCAATAATCTTCATTTGCATATCTGTGGATGTCACCTGTTATATACATTTGGCTGATAATAAGGCAAAGGTGTTTCCCCAGTCACCACCTCAGACAGGGGTGGGTCATGCAAGGCTGCTGTGGCTCCTCACAGTTATCTCCCCCAGATACATCCCACTTATGATAATTTAATGGCATCTGCCTCATCCACTGCTATGCAGTAACAGTGTTTGAAAAATTCACATTAACTCTTCGGGTCTCTCATATTGCCTCCATGGGATTTGCTTCTGTCAGTAGTCCAATGGCTGAAAACAATTGGTTTAAGGCATACCATTTCTGTCACAGAGTTGGTCTTTCACATTGGTGCAGTGACCAAAGCGTGCGTTTCAGTCCTGTAGTAGTTTAACACGTAGGTTGTGCCCTGACATGGAGCATGGAGCAGGTGAATGCAGAGTTCAACCTGGTAACACATAGAAACTGTTGTTTCGCAAGGCATTTTATAAAAAGCACAGTAGGAGACAATCCTTCTTTCAGGAGCCTACAGTCCAAGTAACCTAGGCAAGAAAAAGAAAAAGAAATGTAGAGGTAGGTAAAAGAGGTTTGTTAAAGACACACAGCTGATGTACAGGGAGTTTCTGGTCAAGGTAAATGGCATTTCCAATGAAAATACAATTTTTAAAGTTTTCCTACATTCTTCAATAAACATGCCATGCACAATTATAATTAAGTGATTTTGTATCATAACGATGTGTACTTATTCTTTACAACAGCCTCTGCAGTAAAATAGAGGTTGCTTCATTATCTTTGTGTGAACATGTGTAAAAGGCTGGAGGGAACTTTGAGGATGCAAGTTTAAGGAGCCTAGTGAGCCGGCTTTAGGGTTGCACCTGAGGCAACTGACGCAGGGTTTGGCTAAGAAATGGGAATGAATTGTATCCAACATAGGCAATGACAGACTAGTAAGGAGAGGAAGAGGAATTAAAAAAAAAAATAAAGATCTCTTCAGAAAAAGTTTCATTCCTGAAAATATAAAGGTTTTTAACTTTGCGCTGTAAAAAGTAGGGAAAATAATATCAAGGTAAATTTTTCATGCAGTGAAGCGAAACCCAGTGCTACTGTAGCAATTTCTTACAGATTACTTTTCCACAGCTTTTCAAGTTATTTATTTAGTACAACATTTTTTGAATGAAAATGGCCCAACTACATAAAGAAAAAAAAAAATCCCCAAACCCAAACATGGGGCTGTTTAATAAAACCAGGAGAGCATACAAAGTTAAAGCCAAAAATTAATGTCACCCATATGTTTCAGCAAAGCCTTCTGCTACCCAGCAACTTAAAGTGCATTCGTCAGGAAAACAAGCATAAAAACGTGATCCATGCAATTCATCATCCTGCTACATTTTTTGCCCATGGAAGATAACCCTGCTTTAAAGCAACCCCAGCTTAATTAGCAATTTGTCTTGTGGGTCTAGTAACAGCTAAAAATGTCCTTGTAGTGATATGAATCTTGATGCATCTAGATGAAGTGGAGAAGATCAATATATGGTGCCAGAGAATGGGAGAAAACTATCAGAATAACTTTCATATCATAATTTAAAATATATAAATATTTTCTCTATCTATTATGCTGAGTTCACTGGATTTGGTAGCATCAAGCTGATTCTACTAGTGTCATCTACTAGGTTTAGGAATGGTGAATGTTGGGCTGGCTTTCAGGGATTGTACACAGATAACAGGTAGAACAAGATCGTACAAGGAAACTGTAGGTCTGTTTCACAGGAAAACATTTTGAAACTTTGTCCCCAGACTGTGCACTAGATGTTACTTCAACTTTTGTAGAAAGTGAAGACTCATGGAAGGGAAAATCAAATTGGTTTGTTATATCCACTGGAGACATGAAGAAGATTTAAATCACCTCAAGATGACTTAGAAAGGGTAGATTGAAACTAGCTATAAGGAAGAAATTCTTGACTGTGAGGGTGGTGAGATACTGGAACAGGTTGCCCAGAGAAGTTATTTGTGCCCCATCACTGGAAGTGTTCAAAATCGGGTTGGGTGGGGCTCTGAGCAACTGATTTAGTGAAAGGTGTCATTGTTCATGGCAGGGGGGGTGGAACTAGCTGATCTTTAAGGCCTCTTCCAACCCCAGCCATTTTATGATTCAATCTATGATTCATCTGATTTGTAGGGTGTTCCTGTACATTTGAGGACAATTGACCCACCCAACTGATTATTTTCATTGAGTTCCTCTAAACTCTCTTCAACTCAGTTTCTTTTAGAAAAAACAGCTCTCAAAAGTGCATATCAAGCTTAGGTAAAGTGTTACTATGACTGAGGAAAGTGAAGGAATTTCCTAACTCAGAGGCAGCTACAAAATTCAGCAGAAGCCTCAGGGATAATCTAACTCCATCTGGCCTACTTACTGCCCTTACAATACTGTCAATACTGATGAGGTTTCTCAATGGTACCTATTTAAAAGAAAAACAAGAAACAAAACCGATCTTCTAAATTAGTTCTTTGTTTCCCCTTGAAGCTCAATCATATTTCCAGGTCTTTTTATAATGACCTTGTAAAAACATTGACTGCTCATTTCTTATTTTTGGTACACACTGCTCTTAAAATCTGAGTCAGGGCTCAAAATTAGAACATCCTATTCAGTAATATCAGGGTAGATAGTTTAATTTTACATTGGAGTAATGTAATCTTCATGTTACCTTTATGTTTTTATTTATAACCAAAGAATTAATCACCTTTTGCTTTTGCTTTTCCTCTACCTCCTAAGACCTAAGAAGTGGAAAAGTCCTGAAATCTCTATAGGTTATAGAAATCCTCACCGACTTTTTTTACATAGTCACAAATATCATTACAGTCCTATGCTTCAGATTTTATTCCCTTTTTTCCTTATTCTATTTCCTTTATTGCCTCTGCTGCACAGTCAGGCTGTCATTCATTACCTCAACAGCACCTAAAAGCCCTCCAGGGGCCTATTTGTGCACAGCACACAGATACCGAAGCACCAAGCTGATTCTCCCATGCAGTCCGCAAGGTCCATACCTCTGCTGTAAATGATCAGAGTGTTTGTCATCTTCGTCTGTTTCTGCCCATGAAGATACTGTGAGTCTGTAGGCTGAAAACTATTTGCTTATAGTCATATTTAAGATTTGCAAAGGACAGTGCTTTCTATTTCTTAATTTTCAAGGCATTGTGAATGCCAGGAAATGCAAATGTAAGACATGAAGCTTGACAGAAACAATAGCTCTTGGAAAACCTCATTAGAGTAGCTCATGTACTGCCAGGGACAGAGGAGGATTATTCTTAACAATGTGTTTTTTTCAGAGGGCAATTCAGAACAGCAGCTTGTTTTTCAGTGCTCTCCATCACCCTCCAGAGTCTATCTCCCTCCAATAAGAATGAAACAACTCTTAATATGAACACCCAAAAGTAGGCTTGGGAGTAAACTCCTTCATGTTTCATTTCCTACATTGGCACTAACCTTCTGACCCATTTGTTAGGAAACCACACAGAGTGTGGAAAAATTGAGTTCACTTCCCTCCCTGCCTTGCAGAATGTTAGTCTGCTTCTCCTTTCCCAGGGCACAGCAGGTTTCGTGTTGTGTGGAAACTTGTGAAAGCTTTATTACAGAATCATGGAGTCACAGAATACTTAATGTAGAAAGGGACTTAATTTTTTATTTTTTTTTATTTTTACCCATTGCCATGAGGACTTCCCAGTCCTTCTCTGTGAAGGTGCTTTTCAGCCTGTTATCTTTTGCCCTGTTTCTCCAGTCTGTTGAGGTCCATCTGAATGGCAGCACTACCCTCCAGTGCATTAATCACTCCATTTTTTAATCATCTACGAACACGATGACGTGTCATCTGTCCCATCTTCTGGGTTAGGAAGATGGTGAGCAGTTTGACCTCCTGTATTGGCTCTGGGGGTACACCAATTTCTGGCCTCCAGCTGGACATCATGGTGCTGAGTATAACCTTTTTAACCTGGCAGTGAGCAACAGCGTTCTGCTCACCTCACTGGCCATTTATCTAGTCTATGCTTCATCTGTTCATGACTAAATGGTGGGAGACTTTGCCTTGCTAAAATGAAGACTAAGAAAGTAATACTGCTCTCCTGTTATCCACTAAGTTACTCATATTCTTATGAAAGGTTTTATTTGGTCAGGCATGATTTTCCCTTTTTAAACCCATGCTAACAGCTACCAGTTCACGTTCTTGTGCTTAATTTGGAAATGGTTTCCAGGAATAGCTGCTCCATCACCTTGCAAGAGTATGAGGTGAGGTTAATCATCTGTGGATCCTCCTTCTTGCTGTTGCTGAAGACAGGAGTAATATTTGCTTTCTGTCAGTCCTTAGGAAGTTTCCCCCAGTTCCTCCGATTACTACTGTGAGAACCTCAAGTAATCAGCCATCTCCATTCGTTCCCATGGATTTATGTAGTTTAAGTGTTACCTAACCTGATCCTTCTCTACTGCGGATAAATATCCCTTGATCTAGACTTTGTACCTGGTCTTGGGGTGTGAGATTCCTGGAAGACACTCCTACCAATAAATGCTGAAGAAAAGAAAGCATTCAGAGGTACTTTGTCCTTTGTCACCAAGTCCTGCAACTCAGTTGGCAGTGGGCATGAACTTGTAGCCTTTATTCTGCTGTTGGTAAAGCTCTAGAAACTTTTTTTATTGTTGTTCATGTCCCTAGCCAGTTTTAACGGCAGGTAAACTTTGTGCTTTTCTTGTCCCTTACTTGTGTGTTTGGACAGTAGCTCTATATTGCTCCTGGCTGAGTTGACCCTGTTTTTATACTTCCTTTCTATGCTTAAATTCAGTAAGGAGCTTCTTGCTCATCCATGCAGACTTCCTAATGCTTTTATTTAGTTTCCTACAAGTTGCGTTGAACCATTCTTCAGCTTGGAGGAGGTGATCCTTCAATATCAAACAGCTCTCCACACCTCTTTTCTCCAGGACTGTATTATATGGGATTCTTCTAAGCAGGTCTGTAGTGTTAAGACCTCATCACTGTCTACAACTACTTGAAAGGAGGTTGTGACTGGGTGGGTGCTGATCTCTTCTTACAAGTAACAAATGATAGGACAAGAGGAAATGGCTGTAAGTTGCTCCAGGGGAGGTTTAGACTGGACATTAGGAAGCATTTCTTCACTGAAAGGGTGGTCAGGCATTGGAACAGGCTGCCCAGGGAGGTGGTGGATTCAACATCCCTGGAGGTGTTTAAAAGATGGGTAGATGAGTTCCTTAGGGACATGGTATAGTGGGGAGACAGGTACGGTTGGACTCAGTGACTTCAGAGATCTCTTCCAACCTAGTGATTCCATGATTCTATGATTCTATGATTCTAAGACTGAGATAAACCACTGGAAAAGCCATGTACAACTTAGGAATTACTGCACAAAACTTCAAAAAGAGCAGAAAATTCTGTTACTGACAAATACAAAGGAAAATACCAGTCAGCCGGTCACTTTCCAAAAAATATCCCAGCACTCTGACGTACCTGGAATGATGAATGGGAGGAAGACTACTGAAGTTATATGAGTATAAAACTCACTTTATAAATATCTGTAAATGATCTAGAATAGGATATAATGGTGTGTACTTTTCTCTAGGAAAATGTGCCTGTTACGTGCTGAAACTGCTGTTCTGCTTTTGAAAATTTCCATTGTAATAAACCATGGAAACCTTCAAGGACAAGTTTGATGGGGCTCTGAGCAACATGGTCTAGTTGAAGATGTCCCTTTTCATTGCAGGAGGGTGTGGACTACATGACCTTTAAAAGTTACTCAAAATTCAGTCTCAGTTCTTTTCTGTATTGGGTGCATAGATCAAGCCTCAGAGTATTATACCGTGATATCAAGTGGTATTCAGCTGCAGATCCTCTGCACAGTGGCAGAGACTTGTTGGCTGCCTTCCAGGGCAGATTTCAAAAGGGCTCTTGAACATGCTGAAACGAGAACAGATACTTAGAGGAACTGTTACTTAGTTAAGTAGAAAAGAGACAGGATTCTCAAACTGACTTGAGGCTCTTTCAGAGGCCAATATTGAAACAGATTATATATTGCCTTTCCTTTCCCACAAGTTGTATTTTTAGGTTTTGCCTCCACTCTTTGCTCTTAACTCTAACTTATTCACTTATCAGTGAGTACACCTCCCTGTGTTCGCCTTGTGCTTATTCATTCTCTGTGGATTGGCTCATTTGGTGCCTTTTTAAGATTGTAAATACATGGATGGTAAAGTCACCTACCACTGTGGATGGAGATCTTATCTTGAAGACCGACACAACACATCATTTTTGTTAAAAGATTGAAGGATGATTTCCCGAAATGGAACTACAAGGAACACATAGACTCCCTCTAAGGAGAGACTGGAGAAAAAAGGAGCACTCCTGAAAAAAAAATAATCTCATCCAAACGCAAATATTAAATAATGGTCAAGTGAATCATGTCCAAAAATACCTGGTTTCCTATTTTCATTTAAACAAGCAGATAGTACAATAAGATCTTTGCAAAATAGGTACGTGAAGATTCCACCCTATGAAATCATTTGAAAAGTGTTCTCTCGAAGAATGATGAGCATTCCTAATCTTTGCATATGCTCATTTGCAGAAGTCTTCTTATAAACCTGTCTGAAAAACTGTAGAAGGGCCAGGCAGAATGAGTTTGGAAGGTCAGTGTTGCCATCTGAAGTCCAAATCATTCTTTTTTTCTTAATTTCAACAATAAGCCCCCTCTGCCAATCACCTGGTGCCAACCTGGCTGAACCCTGTGTGCTCTGAAGACCTAAATCTGTCTGAATGAAAGCAGAATTGAATTTACATCTTAGATTTTATTTTTATTGCCCTCAATGGATTTCTTCTCATAATAGTTCCAAAATCAACCAGCAGTTTCCATAGTTGCAGTTCTGTTTTATTTTTTATTTGATTTTCAGATTTGAAGTTTGCTTATAATATTGAGACATCTTTGTATTCACAGAAGTGTGCATAGGACCTCCAAAACACTGGGACTAAAGAGAAATATTTTGAAAAATTAACAGTATTTGTGTGATTTATGTACAATTTTTAATCCTAAAGAGCAATATTTTTAATTAAAAAAAAGGATTAGGAGATAATGAAAGTTTAGATTATTGGGAAATCAAGAATATGGGAAATCAAGGATTTAGGAAATACTGTAAATTAGATTATTTTTGAGATGTGCAATAAAATTTTGAGAAGATGGCAACTATCATCATAATCCCATTTTTCTACCGTTACTTTGATTCTTAAATCTATGAAATGAGCTGCTGTGCATTTTGTTGCTCTTTGCTTTCACGTCCTTGATGTTCTGGCATTGTCTGGCTGGCAGGAGCATCTAGCAAAAATGTCATTTATTGCTGTTTAATAGGAATGAATAGGTTCAAATTGCTCTAACTGTAATCTGGATCCCTATGACTGAAATTTAGGAAACGGATTTTTTTTTCCTATAACCTGTTATGCTAATAAATAGTATTTTCGACAAAAATAGAAAGGATCTTGGGCAAAAGAAACATTTTATGGGAGGAGGTAGGTGAGGGCCAGATCACACTGTAGCAGGAAGATGAAGAATGGGGAAAGACCTATCAGTTTAAATCAGATTGGTACATTTTGACAATCATAAACCCAACTATTCTCATTTGTGCTAACACAGGCTGACTTGTGTTTACCTAGACACTTAATTCAGCTCTTCTGTCTTTACTCAAATCCTATTAAGCATGTGCAGAAATGGCTCCAGGGTGAAGGTTGGAAGTATCCAAATGAAAGTATCCAGTGGTCTATATGGTTTGAGCATCTGTAGATTGACTAGAGAGAAATTTGTGGGTGTACCAGAGCACTTATTTAAGTGCCTAAGTGTAATTTCCAGGGCCTAAAAGGATGGAAAATCTTGTCTTAATTTTATTGAGTCAGGATTCCATGGTAATAAAAAAAAGAAGCTGCAAACACATGTTCAAATAAATTAAACTATCATTTTTCACTGTTTGTGACTAGGACCTAAGAGTCAGCAAACACATTATAGCATCAGCAAGCCAGTCTGTCAAGTGCTATCCTGCCCTATCTGTCTACTTTAGAGTCAGAGTAGCCCATGTGGATTAGTTCAAAATATTTAGAACAGTTAATGGAGGAAGAGGAGGGGATGTTCCTTTCTAATGTATCTTAATGAGTAGTTAAGAGTGTGCTGTAGCTGCTGCTCCTCCTTTCACTGAAAAACTCCATATCTGAATGATCTGGAATTTGGACCTCAAAGTTCACGGTTTTTCTCCTGTCACAAACTGGGTCAGCTGAAGGTAGAATAAAAAAAGATTTGAGTTGTTTAGATTTTTTTGGTGTTTGTTTTACTGGTGAGATCGGGGGTTAAGTGAAGATAAAAATGCTTGTGGAAAACTCTTCATTTTCCTTTGGTTCTGTGCTAATTACTTGCAAATGTAGAATACTACAGTCTTGATGGAGACATAGCATCCTTGTCACAGGGCTTTAGCTCTTAAAGTAACAACAAATCCAAGACACCTGCAAGATAGGTTACTCTGCCAGTAGCAGGTGGCTTCTCAGTGGCCTGTAGTGCTGGGAACACCTGTGAGCAGCTGCCGTGGGCACCTCTTGGCTGTAGGATGCAGAACTGCATGTGTGTTTTTGAGGAGAATCCGTTTGTTTCACCCTGAATTTTGTTGCTGTATCAGATCCGACAGCACTGAATTCCCTTTGCCTTGCATACTGCTGCTACCTGATCAAGAAACACTATTTCTCAGATGAGTAATTACTACTTTATGAGTTTAATTTTAAAGATCTTGTTTTAATATCCCTTCCTATTATTAGTAATAGAAATAGGGACATTTACCAATGGAAGAGGCTTACTATTTGAGAAAGGTCCCACGCTTGAATCAAAGTCACTCTCTTCCAGTCACAGCAACTTGCATTGAAGCACCCTGACTTAGTATCTTTGGTGACCACAATGCACAGGAACAGAGGCAAAAGCAGTCCTCCCAGCTCTGTTTGCTCCTGTGTGTAGGAGAAGGCACTCAGATGCCCAAGAGCAGTTTCTAATATCACTCCAGGGCATCTTACGTAGCACGTAGCTGTTCCCAGGCTGGGAAGCCCACAGTGGTTTCCCGCTGCGGGACAGCTTAGGGAAAGTAAACATTTGTAGGGTGGGATAAGGACAGGGATAAATGGGAGGGAGTGCTAGTGGGACACTGCTTTCAGCTCCTTGCACATGCTGTCATTCCAGATCAACTTCAATGTCTGCGACCGGGACAGTCTGCAAGCAGTGATAAATCACAAAAACCTCTTCTAAGAGGGTGAGATGCAGACATCAGGGGATGGTTGCTGTATCCATGTTTGACCTAAACGTTATCTTTCAGATGTGCTTGCATGTTACATAAGCTGAGCCTAAATATGCATGATATGCTCAGCTGTGCTTACAAGACCAGCTCAATGTCCTGTACACGCTTGCACCATTAGCTTCCTTGCTGATCACAGCCCTGACTTTTCTTGACCATTTTCAGGCATTGATTTGAGGTGACAACAGAGAGCTGATGTTGCAGTCAGGTGGTTTTGAAGCTGCAGTTTTGCTTTGCCTTTGCCCTAAGTGGATTGACTCATTCCAAAGGTGTCCGTGAGCTTCCAAATGCATTTTAGAAATGGAGGAAACAGATCTTTGGAACTTTGGCTGAAACTGGTGGGAACAAAGATCTGTGTGTGAAGAAAAAGTATGCTTTTCCTGAATGATTTAGTACAGTTCATTTTTGACAGCCTGCAAAAGTACAAAATGGACATCTTTGATGTGCTGAGGATATATAGGGCAGATAAACACTGATCTCTTGCAGTCCCAGGCTGTTCTAAATGCAGGAGATTTTTTTTGGCAGAGTTGATACAAAGAGAATGCTATTTTGGAGCTAATTAAAATATGTCAAATACTGAAAATTCTTTCAGACAATCGAATCATGAGAAATTAAATTGGCTGGTTTTGTAAATAATAAAACAGTTACTATTTAATGATGTACAGATCTAATGACAGAGGGTATGACATGTTTATAATGACAGTATAAAAGTGATTACACGTCACAGAAGCTGAACTGTACTATGCTGCATTCACTGCGTGCAGCTGTGCAGGGCAGGTTGTCAAACACCCACAAGTCTGTGACTGTCTGCTTTTGTTTTGCAGTCGGCTGAGAGTCTGTGAGTAATAGTACACCTCCCATGACAGAGCAATGCTTAATTGACCACAGCCAAAAAATCGGCAGGGCAGATTTCAAACAAGCATACTCTGAGAGAAGAGGTTTTGTATGATTTTATAGGCAATAGAAAATATTTACCAACGTACTGTGTATCTTCTACTTATTGTAAATAATGATTGATTGTCAATACTGAAAAGCTAAACCAAGAATAAATTATATTTTTATCCCCATTGTAATTCATAGAAATTTTATTTGCTTGAGAAGTAATGTCACATGGGCATCATTCTTAATGAGATTATTGACATATTCTGCATGACACATTTTTATGTCAAATGCAATATTAGTAACACTTCAGAAACATACAGAGTAGTTAGGGACATTTCTAAGGGGAGTTAAAAGATCAGAATTTCATTCTTGAAATTCTCATTGTTATTTTTGCTTAATTATTTTTTTTTGTTTTAGCTCAATTGTCATTATGCTAAGACAAAATGTTTTGCTACATCCACATTATTTAACTTGAAGAAGCAGTCTATGTATCATAAAATCACAGAATTATAG